>JAJMAH010000132.1:11853-55556 GCA_030564925.1 Geotrichum aggregatum | reverse complement strand
GGTCAAACCTTATGAGGGAAGTTCGCTTAGGTTTTCCCCTGGCTCCCCAGCCAGGTTTCCCTGAAGCGCTGTGATAAAAGGCTTAAGTAAAGCCTTTACCAAAGCAGGGAGGATTCCAACACCATCACCGCACACGAACGCAAAAGCAAAAGCGAAATACTTCGCCCAGAAACCAAGTCTGTATCAGACAAGCAAAGAATCATGTCTTCTTCTATACGCGTCTAATAGTTACTACCGACAAGGTGGTCTTCATAATTAGCCAGGACAATAAACTGATGTATTATCAAAAATTTTTGCCGCACCTAATTTAGTTCACGTAAAATTTCCCTTAGCGTTGAGGCATTGTAGGCTCGGGAAGTATTCCGTCATCATCGACGCACTTGAACACAAAGACGGTAAGTACTCTGAATTGGTCTGTATCAGACAAAAACTTGCTCTTGCTCAAAACCGACTATTTTCTGCAAACTCAGGTTTTGAATCGACACCATCGCTGAACTAAAGTACAAGCAAAGCAAGCAAGCCAGCTGGACTGGTATAGGTCTGACAACAAAACGAAACGTTTTTCTTCAAGAATAACTGTTTATTACTTTCAGAGTAGTTCCCACATTTAGCCAGGGCAATGAAGCATTTATCGCATCTACATGGGTAGCCTGTTTATTTGCGGCTGTGCCGTACCAAGTGCGGCGTAAATAAGGTTTACTGTGCTGAAAAATTCCCCAAACCCGCCATGACCAGTCCTGAACCGGACCTGTTTGCTCAAAGTGAGTCTTTCCTGTGTTATTTCAGCAGAGTTAGAAGGTTTCTCGCAGTCTCATCGCATAAATAAATGCCTGTAATGGTCCTGTTGTACCTCCCACTTGTTTTATGCCTGAACTCCAGGCACCAATCTCACGTTCGGCTTTCTTTACTTCCCTCTTGAGCATTGCAAGCATTCTTCTTATCATGTAGTGGTCCTTGGCCTACCGCAAAAGTATTATCTAAACTAATGTAATCTTGATGATGCAGATGGCGATCAAAAAGTAAGGTGTCGTCACAGACAGGATTCGAACCTGCGCGGGCAGAACCCAATTCCTAAGCAGCTAGTTGTATCTATAGCAGGGAATCGCCTTAACCACTCGGCCACTGGGACTACTGTTTTGATATCTATTAAGGCAAATGAAGAACTGGTATCAAGTCATCGAATTTTGGGCTTAGTAGGTGTCATACAATCCAAGAGTAGTACAGTCTACCTCGTGTAAAAATAATCAAAGATACACATAGAAATACATGTCCGAGAACAACTCCAGGCACAAACCTGATAATTAAGATGCTAGATAATGCTTTGTGGTCTCTTAAAATAAACAGTGGATCATGTTTACATGATTAGGGCATGTAGTGTAGGGGTTATCACGTTCGCTTTGCATGCGAAAGGTCTCCGGTTCAATTCCGGACTTGTCCATTCTTTTTCCATTCAGAAAATATATGGTAGTTTTTATTTCAGTTGTCTCTATTAATGTATTTTTTAGCTTAGTTCTTTGTAATTTTCCCTCTCTGAGTGCTAAGTCCAACTGTTGACTCTATGTGCGGCTGAAAGTAAGGTCGGGAGAAACATTTGGCTAAAACATTGCACGACAGCGTTTGTTTAGTCCGTCTGTATTCACGTCTATTTCTGTATATCTGATAGATCGAGCTCATCATATAAATATTATAGTGTAACATAGAAATTAGTACCCTGTGACTTGAAAAGAGTTCTCAGCTTGAAAAGCATCGCTGAAATGCCACTGTAAGGCTTCTTTGTTACATTTTCCCTCTATAGTTTTTTGCAAATTTGTGCCGCTGAGTTGCATCTCTTTTGATGTTCACCAGTCCTCTGTATGACTGCTCAGGCTACGCAAACAATCCAAGACGGAGAGTTGTAGCTAGTTTTTTCCGCATAGGATAGTCTGAGGACAAAGTAATAATAAATGAAGCAAAATTTTGCGCCATACCAGCTCAGCCTTTACCGCACAAAACGTTAAATAAAGCACAATTATGCAACCCTAAACCCAATCATTAAACACTTCTAAGCTCCTAGACGCGTTGACGTTAAAGCTCAAAACTCCGGAACACGTAAAGAGTTAGTGCTCGTTAAGAAACACTCAGAGCGTGCTTCTGATGATGAATCTGGTTATGGCAGTCGCAATAGCTCCATTGCTGCTGATGGCCTTTTTTGCCATCGGAACCTTTGGCAATGGAGCCTCAAACTACCAGTGCATAGAATATTGTTATCCTGGTATTTGAATATATGCAGCCTGTCCTACATATCTGACATGATATACCAAACTGATTTCTCCTTTCAACACATTTCACTTTTGCGATGGACGTTGATGTTATGGCAAGCAATCTAAGGGATATAGCTCTTGATCCTGGTTCTCGAGGCAATAGTATTGCTATAAAGGAAGTGTCATCCGAGCTCAAGGTAGCTAAGACCTTCTTGACGCCTTCTGAATCCAGAGAATGGCACCGTACCGTAAAAAAGGTTATAACCGGCGTGGTAGCGCTCCACTTCTGCTGTCCCTATAACTTTGATGTGGATATGCGTGATGTCGGTGAGGCTACAGGATTCATTGTCGACGCAGAGAGAGGCATCATCATGACAAATCGACATGTCATAGGCTCAGGACCCTTCTTGGGCTTTGCAACATTTGAGAATCATGAAGAATGTGATGTCACCCCAATCTATCGAGATCCTGAGCACGATTTTGGCTTTCTTCGATTTGATACTTCCAAAATCAAATACCTGAATCTCAATGCCTTAGAACTTTGCCCAGAACTGGCTAAAATCGGTACTGAGATTAGAGTTGTTGGAAATGACGCAGGTGAAAAGCTGAGTATTGCTTCTGGGTTCATTAGCCGCCTGGATCGAAATCCGCCAATTATGCCTTCAAATACATATATGGATCAAAATACTGAGTATATCCAGGCCGCTACAAGTACAACAGGTGGTTCAAGTGGCTCTCCTGTCATCAACATAGATGGAAAAGCGGTCGCTCTTGCTGCCAGTGGTAACATTTCTTCTGCTACTAGTTACTTCCTACCGCTTTCTCGACCTCTTCGCGCTCTGCAATGCATTCAAGGTGGTTTACCCGTTACCCGAGGAACAATTCAAGTAATGTGGTACAAACATACGTTTGAGAAGTGCAGCAGAATTGGGCTTCCCAGCGAGATTGAGAAAGATGTGAGACGAAAGTTTCCGGAATCGTCAGGGATGCTTATTGCAGATGTGGTACTACCAGAGGGGCCAAGTGATGAACTGATTGAGTCTTCAGACATTCTTGTCTCTATCAACAAAGAGCTCACTGTTTCATATGCTCGAGTCGATGAGATTTTGGACGAGTCTGTGGGAAAAAAGATTGAGTTGGTTCTCAATAGAGACGGGAGTAGTGTGGTTGTTAATGTTGTTGTTGGAGACCTTCATGCTCTTACGCCGTCTAGATTTGTGGATACCAACGGAGCTATTTTTCACGAAGTAAGCTATCAGGTTGCTCTAGGCCACTCACATGCCGTCAAAGGAGTTTTGATTCGCACACCAGCCAAGACTGTCAACACGCCTGATTTTCATGTGCTACATGAGATCAAAAAGCGACCAGTCCCAGATCTCGATGCTTTAATAGACATTGTGAAAAATGCCCCCAATGACTTGAACATGCTGATCAGAACAAGCGGCCTAGCGCGCAGCGACACCGCTAGAATATCTACTATGAGCCTTTATAATTCTTGGGAAAGCAGAATTAAGATTTTGACTCGAAACGACGTCACTGGATTGTGGGACATTGAAAGAATATCTGCCATTCCAGACCCTGAACCTCAAAAAATACAATCTGCTGTTTACTTTCCAACTAGCCTTAAAAACCCTTTTCACGACAGGATAACTCACTCCTTTACCCGCATTAACATTAGAAGTCGAAACCTTGAATCGATGGTTCAATTTGAGTCAGTTGAGGGCTTTGTTATAGACGCCAAAAAAGGTTACGTTTTGGTTCACGGTGCCCATGTTATCAACGATTTCTCCATGCTGACCCTGGAGTTTGCAGAATCTATTGAAATTGAAGGGAAGCTTGTTTTCCAGCATCCCAATGTGGTAATTGCAATCGTGTCATACGATCCAAAGCTCATTGATATAGCTGTCGTTCCAATTGAGTTCAGCACAGTTCCTTTGAAAAGCGGCGACGAAGTGACCTACATTGGATTCACTGGATCCAAGCAGATATTCTCTCGAACTACGCAAGTATCGCACATAAGCTCCACATCAATGAATGAAGTTGTTGTATTTGAATGCGGAAATCGAGGAGTTTTAGGAAATGGAGGGATCTTTGCTGATTCTGATGGAGTTGTGCGTGCCACATATGATGTTGACTGTGGTGCGCTCGATGTCACAACAATTGCAGATGTCATAAATTCCCTCCAAAACGGCACTTTGTTGAGCGCAAGATACTTGCCAATTGAAGTCCATGAATCTGATATACTTTTAGCCCGTCAGCTGGAGGTACCAGAAGGTAAGCTGAAAATGAGATTTAGCCCACTTTGTGTTCATTGCATTTTCGGTTTCTAACTTTAGGTAATAGAATGGATCACAAAGCTTTGTAGATCTGATTGTACGGAGAAAACTTTTTATGGCTTGTTGAATGTGTCTAACGAGATATCTGGACTCCAAAGAGACGACATTATTTTGACTATAGACGACAAGCTTGTGACTAGGTGCAAAGATCTATTTCCAATTTCTGATAGAAAAAGCGTCGAAATCACACTTTGCAGAAATGGCGAAGTACTCAATAAAACAGTCAATACTGTAAAAATTATTGACAGTGAAGCCAAAAGACGAATTTCATGGTGTGGCGCGCTTTTTGTAGCCCCTTCTTCACGCATCAAACGTCTACATGCCGTTCTCCCTTCGGGTGTGCTTTTGAAAAGAATTTTAACTGGATCACCAGCCGATTTTTATGGTCTATGTGGCCTACATTTCATTACTCATGTTAACGGAATTCAGGTTACCAATATTGATGAATTTTACAATGTCATTAAAAGCATACCTGATGGTGTCTGGGTCAAATTGAAAGCAAAAACTAATAGTTTTGTGGACACTTTTTTTACGATTAAGACTCATTACCACTATTTTCCGACTTATAGTGTCAGCAGAGACCCCGGTTCTAGAATCTGGTCTTTAGATGAAGATGATTCATGAATGTGTTAACGTCAAAGACAGAGGTTTTCGTTCATTCTTAAGCGAGAATTGACAAGACATGCGGCATATGCTACGTAGTTATGTTATGTGAATATATACCATAGAAGCCATAGATCCAAGCAAAATTGAAGACATTGATAGCTATAGCATTTATACTAAGCAACTAAGATGAGTGTGGGTTTCGAAATAGTTGCAAGTATTGTTCGATAAGCAATTCATTACTTATGAAAGTCCCATATATGTGATACTTGATGATCAATAAAAAGAGTGCTGCAGGGAAAAGCGCAAAAGGCAAAATGAATTATATTAACCAAAGAAGAATGAAGCAGAATTATAGGCTTGTACTCTGCAGCCCTCCAAAATTCACAAAAGGGATATTTCTTCAACAAAGAGTGACTGTTAGAAGCTTCATATGGCAATACGTAAAATAGGGAAATTGCCCAAAAGAAGGCTTACGCAAACCTTTAAAATATTTCTAAGACTAGCGCAAACTTCTTTTTTAACAATTTCTTTGGAGCTTACTATACAGTAATTGTATAGAAATGGCTTTTGCCATAGCACAAGTACTCTCACAATTATAGCCCAGCGCAAACTTGCACCAATTGACACGATATTGAGCTTCTAAAGATCGCAAGGATTGCTTGGCTCGCCAGGTAAATTTCACGGATAAAGCCACATGTATGAGGCCAGTTTTACCAATAACGACTAGTACTTGCTTTTGGCCAGAGGCCCAAATCTAATGTTGCGCGCACATAGATAGGCATAATGGTTGTAGTGTATTTGACAGATTGGTTCACAGGTTTTTGGTATATCTGACTTGCCGTTACCCGTCAAAGCATGGAACCGGTGTCGCAGCTTTGATATTTTGAGCTGGAATTTTGTTTTTTTGCTTGCAGAGTCAACTTCATTTAGTAGAGCACTGAACAAATAAGGCTCATAAACTTGGACAGTATCCTGGAGAGTAATGAGGTTGCTGTTATACTGCATTTTGAACTAAAATGTGAGAAATGTGAAATATTGAGCTGATGAAGCGGGGAGAAAAGCAGTCTTTATATAGATTTTTGGTGCTCATGTCTAGAAGAGGTTGCTTGATCTATTTCGCTATCTATTCTCAGAAAAGATAATTGTATATAATCTTTCAGGTATAAAAGTAGTGGTCAAATAACTTCAGACTGCAGAAGCAGCATTGCTATACTTTCTTGTGATGATATCGGGTTTTAGGCTCCTTAGTGCACCGGATTTGCCAAAAACACAATTTGATGTCCAATTCAGAAAGTTATTTGTGGCCCCTAAATAAATGGTTCAAAAGAGTATACAAGTTAGAGCAGATATTGTTAAGTTGTTGAGATTTCTTTTACGAATATGGGCATATATAGCTAAATAAGCTTTAAAGTCTTAATAAATCTGCCTAAACAGGAACAAGTTGTCAAATCGCATCAAAATGCTCTTTAGCTTGAAGAAAAGCCTTAGAGCGGCTTAGAAACTAGCCGCATCAAGGCAAAACGAATTTCGATACTACAAAACTGTTTTTGACAATACTTACGATTCCCATATGTTCCTCAGCCGCACAAATTCTTGCCAACTTAGTATCGAACCTGAAATATTTTTTTTCGGTTTATTTTCAAAACTTCCCGTTTAGCTACTATGAAGCTGCCTTGATGGTAAAGTCTTTTGGTAGATAGACAGACATATTGATTCATTGCCCTGTTATTGTTGTTTGTTTGTCGTCCTGCTTCAATGAGGAAACTGCTCTAGCAGTTATAACTATTTGTTCCTGAAGAACATTTTTGTCTGATAAGGGCCAGCTCAGCTTGCTAGCCTTGTTTATGTTCCAAAGCTGCGATGATATCGGAATACTTCCTGTTTTTGAAAAAATCTTTGGATTTTGAACCACAGCGCTAGGAACCTGGTGTGACAAAACCAGGGGGAGATCTAATTCGCATTACCCTAAAAAGTTGTTCGCCATTGAAGTAAAGTGCAATTAGATGCGAAAAAATTGGGCACTTGAGCTAAGCATTTTTTTGGTTTTCCGAAAGGTCTCAGAATGAGGGATGGCATTTCGAGAGTCGTATTATTGCAAATCGCAAGTACACATTCTACAAAGCTCCTTTAAAAAAAACACGAGAAGTTTATAGGATGATAAAAAGAATGAATAAATGAATAAATGGATTAAATTCACGGTTTGAAAGATTATGTAGATACACAATTGGTAAAAGCAACTTATAGACAAAGAGTTAATAGTTTTCCCCAGGTCTGCATCAAATGCATTCACGACGTTATATTTCATTCTTCAAGGATGGCTTATGCCAAAATTCATGTTAGTCAAAACCCGAATCACTCTTGAAAATTCCCCCTCTGAACAAGACAAGTCTAGTTAAAAGCGCCCGCGTTAAAAACAACCTCTTTTCTTGAGGTACCAAAAAGCCGCGAGAAGAAATGTTTCATTTTGAACGTTTAGAAATGCTGTTGGAGACTTGCGTCCCCTTCAACAGAGTAGTGTAATTGGTATGGGAGAAGTATCCCGTGCTGCAAAAGAGGTCGCCTTTGGTGGCCTTTGGCGGTACCGTATAACTTGAATGAATGAATAGATTGAAAACACTGCTATGGAAGATTATGTAGAAACAAAAATGGTAAAAGTAAAATTTAAACACAAAGTAAATGAAGGTAAAAAGCCAGAAAAAGACATCATAGGTAATTTTATTGAAGTCCAAGATTGTGTAATATGTACAAATGTCACATTCATCATGAGACAATTTGGCCGAGTTGGTCTAAGGCGTCCGACTCAAGAGTAAATCTTCCACTGATTTAAAATCGTGCATTCGGATCTCGTAAGAGGCGTGGGTTCAAATCCCACAGTTGTCATATTTTTGCTACCTTTAGTTGGTAACATAACGGCGCTGTAGATGCTAGCGAATAGACAATGTGTCTCGACACTCAGAAAATTACAGCCCATCTTGAGCCATAAGATAGAACGCTATAATGCAACTAAGCACTTGAACTCACGTATCTGGAAAAAAAAAAAAAGAAATGATAAGATACAATAATTAAGTCAAAGTTACAAACGGGCCAAAAAAAGAAGACCCTCTTCCAGGTTATTAAGTAGACTTGACCTATTCCGAAACAATTTCCTGTGGGTGAGGACTGAGACCTACGTACTTGTTGAAGTTAGCAGTCTCGGTAGCCTTTCTGTGACCCTCCAAATACTCCATCATTTCCGAATACGTCTGGGGCAAGACGGCATAGTACTTGGGCTCTCTCGGCAGACCAGATGCCGGATCTGTGCCTGTAGCGGCGACAAAGTAACTATACGTAAACTGACCTGTGTTGGTAGTTGTTCCATGGGTCAAGTCACGAACAGTACTATCTACGCGTACTTGGATAAGAGTGCCAGGCACGGTAATGTCGTTTTGAGGTCCTGAATCGGTGGTCGTGGGATCTCCGGCTTCAGGGTTGAGTTTGCGGTTGATAAACGAGGTGTAGACGACTACAGCGTTGAGATAGAGAACAGAGCCGACAGGAACGGGGTTTCTGAAGGTGGTGGAGTCAAGGGACACAAACCGAGGAGCGTTGTGAGAGAATGCTGCGGCACAGGCGTATGCGAGTTCGAATGTTTGGTGAAGCAAGTAGCCTCCAAAGATCATGTAAGAGTGTCTGTTTCGGTACTGAGGCTGCATCATTGATGTAGATGAAATATGAGTTTCCTGCATCAGGGACACCGATACTTGATCCGGGGAAGCCCCTGGAGGAAGCTCGCTAGCTGAGCGGATGTCTGAAAATGACGATGCCTTATTTGGGTCAGGACGCTGCTGCAGCCACATTTTGTGGATGATGTCAGACTCTTCATCAGAAGGAGTAGTATGAATCAGTGCAGTTTTAGAAGCTTCTAATCTTTTGTGAGTATTGTATTTTTCAGCGCGAACAAACTCTGCCTTTTCCGCGGGAGTTTGAGGTATGAGCTTGTTGATAGCAAACGACTTCTTAGTTACTGGATTGCGTGCGACGAAGGTAAAATTGGCAGTCAGGAAAACGCTTTCTTCATCAATGTCTTCTGGTTTTATTACAGAGTCAACAGTAAGATCAGCTGTGGTAGTTGCGGCCTTGATAGTGATTTCCATAGATGAGCGGCCAGTCCAGGTCACATTACCTGATAACGTTACGTTCAGCGCTTCAATTGCATCTAGACGCTTCTTCATGTATATGCGATCCACAGAAGCAGTGACAATGACCGGCTGCGCGGGAGAGCAATGCTTGTAAGAAATAACGCCAGCCAACGCATCAAGGTTTTGGAAGATCTGGCCCATCTGTAACCGTCCGTACGCGTTAATGTAGGCATCCAGAACCCATTCATCACTCTTGAAAGGCAATATGGTGTATGAAAACGAATCCTTAGGAGAGCGTTCCGCAACCTCGGTAGTTCTAACTTTCGTGTAAGAGTACGACTCTAGAGGCACATCGTGCAGCGTAATCTTGCCCGAGGCCAGATCTTCCCTGTGCAATTCCACCCACTCTTCGCGCTGCTTTTCGCGAGCGCGAAGGGCCTCCAGCCAGGTGATTGTTGGCCGCATTGGCGATATCTCGGGCTCTGTCTCGGGAGGCTGGTACGATTTGGGCTCATTGTAGGAGATAGCTGTGTTCGATAGGGACCGGATGGCACGGATAGTACAGGATGGGCGAGCACATCTTGCCAGGCGAATGGATCTAGCAGAGAGCATGTTTGGTACAGATGGCGATATCAATAATATCAACGGCAGCAAAGGGGAAAAAGGCAGAGGGATTTCGGTGCAATAAGATGGAGCAATGGCTGTAAAAGGATATTTATAGGGAACGAGATGTCGAGATCGGGCTGTTGAGTAATGAGCCTTGGTTGTTTGGCCGCTCTATAAAAGATTGGGCCTCGTAGGAAGCATACTCCCGGCACGCGAATTAATCGCTAGCAAACTTCTTTTCGTCGGAACTAGGCTATAATATTAGGTAGTCTGTGTGTAATGATTAGAGAGTGAGCTCTGTAATCCTTAGAGATATATTGGTCAGTCGCTTAAATGACTAGTAAATGATGTCAGCAAACGCGGGTAAACAGTCAACGCTTTCGCCCGTTATTGTTGACAGTTGAAATGGCCGAAATCGGGCGGCGGCGAGAGGGGTCGCAACCCACTGGTGCATCTATAGCCTAAATTATTAATCCAATTCCATCGTCTCCACAAACCTTAGAAGGTCTCCAGCTGGACAGTGATGCTGGTAGAACACCGTGAGGGTCGAACTGATGTTGATGTTGGTGTTTATGTTCGTGTTTACAGCGATTGACAGCAGCTCCTAAACGACCTGTTTCTTGCTCTCAATTCCTTGCTCTCTATCCAACGGATCCCGGTTCGTCGGATGGCGTCAGCGTCGAGCGCAGCGGACGCGCACAAAGACACGTGGAATGGTAACCGAGTCAATTAGGCTTGCTGAGTCATTTTTTTATGGTGTCCCCGGGTTTCTTCACCATGGCAGCATCGTATTCCAGCTGTACTCGGAGACAAAAAAAGATTAACCAAACCTGTTTGAGCAAATGTTTCCACAAATGTGGCTTGTCAATTAGTCAGCAATTAGTTGAAAGAGCTCATCATTGCGATCGGCATGCATGTTACCCCTTCAGGACCCAACACTATTTGTCATACTTCTTTGATTTTTTTTTCGTTTTATAGTTCTGAACCCGACTCTTTTCTTTCTTCTTTTTTACCTCTTCTTCTGTCATCTTCTCTTCAGTTCTACCATTTCAGCTTCTACTTTGGAGACCATCAGCGCCATGTCACGCCAACTAAACGTAGCTAATTTTATTGAGAACCTTAACGCCATAGATGATTCTATGGACCAGTTCACGAGTTCGGGCTTAGGCGAACTCAACGGCGCACTACCTCACCATGGGCTTGACCAGCAGCAACAGCAACAAGATGACGACCTGTCCATTTTCACGAACACAAACTTCTTTGACTTTGACATGGGCTGCTCTACAGACATTGCGGTTTCTGTAGACGACTTGTTGATGCAGCAAGAGAAACAGCTTCAATCGAAAACGTTTGACCACTCGCCGCCTTCAACATCTTCCTCGTCGACATCGCCCAACAACCAGTTCAGCCAAGACCATTTCAACTTGTCCTTCACAAACCAGCTTGGCAACCTCCAGCAGTACTCGCTAGCTAACGAGCTTCTTCCAGCGGAGCTTTTTACGGCACCTAGCCAGCTCACTCCAGTTCAACCTACACAGCTTCCTTTGAGCAATAAAAGAAAGTCAATACAGACGCCAGCTCGCCCAGTTCTAAAGAAATCTAGTACTGCTACAAGCTCGCCTAGCGAGATTGAAATCCCAATAACCAAAAAGCGAAAGGCTTCACAGGAGGAAGCTGCTGACGAAGTCGTATATGAAGAGGGAGACGAGCGCGTTGCCGAAGAAGACAAACGCCGGCGTAACACGGCGGCCTCTGCGCGATTCCGCGTCAAGAAGAAGATGCGTGAACAGCAGATGGAGCGTGCGGCCAAAGACTTGCAAGAGAAAGTTCAGTCTCTCGAGACCAAGATTATGCAGCTTGAAATGGAAAACAAATGGCTCAAGAACCTCGTTGTGGAAAAGAACGAGGCTCGGGACGTCAGTGACCTATTAAGCATGAAGACCAAGATCCTAGCGTCTGCTGTGAAAACAGAAGACTAGCCTCAGAACAGCATCAACGAAAACGAGAAATGACAACTATAACCAAACCTGAAAGGAAGCAACGCTGCTAACTTCGATCATTTTTGCGGTTGAGGGTCACTCCGTGATGCAACTAACGTCTTCTGGAGGGTTCTAATGATTTTGACGATAGATATAACATCCAAGGATAGACAATAAGAAATATGCAAATATAATAAATTTACTTAAGCTTTAAGCTTTGTATTGCCTCTATGTATGCCCACTGTTCGTAGTGTAGATATTGTGAACATTCTATTATTCCTCCATGGCATCTCCGGCATCTGCGTGAACTGGTTTTGCAGTAGTTTCTTGCTTGGATTCTTCGGGTCCCTTAGACTCCTCGTTAGATGCCTCCTTAGAAGCGTCCTGAGGTGCTTCATTAGACTCCCCTGCTTTGGCCGATGCCGAACCATGTGTTCTACGTCGCCGTTTCTTCTTCTCACCTCCATCCTCCAGCCGCGGTAACTCCTTTTGTTCTCCAGTCGCCGCCGCCGTTGTCGTCGTAGTTGACGGCTTCTTCTTTCTCTTAATGCTCAATGGGTTTGGTTGTTTAGGTCCTGTTTTGATTTTTCTCTTAAGCTTCACTTCTTCCGCCGCTTCACTTGAGTTTCCTTCCCCATCCTCATCTCTTCCTTCTTCCTCGCCATCTTTTCGGTGCTTAAATGCAGATTGCGGGTCATTCAAGCCTTGCGACAGTTTCTTCTGTTCCATCAAAGTACGTGCGCGCAGCGTTATATCTGACATGGGCTCCATTACCATGACAGATCGGCTCAAGTACATCATGGGCACAGCTGGGATTCGGCGCAGCCGACTGCGTAACTTTACTTTCTGCGTAGCCACGACGTATCGATGTTTGTTTTGATTGTTGTGCACGATTACCTGCCACAAACAGTCGTGAGGTTTCTTTGGTCCGTTTTCATCCTCGTCTTCTTGCTGTTTTTGTTTCGTCGCTATTTTGTCCTTGCCGTTTTCTTCAGTGCTGGCCTCAGTAGCAGCCTCTGCCTTTTTGGCTGCCTCTGCCGCTGCCGCTGCCGCAACCGCTGCCCTTCCCTTTGGCGCCGGCCGATGTCCGCACCTTCGTCTTTCAAACGATTTCCCAATCTCGATAGCGCGCTGGTCCTCGCTCCTGTAAAGCGCTTCCATACAGCACTGCGTAATGAGCGGCTTAACTTGCCCTTGTACAGTTCGTTCTAACGCCCTCACGAGATCCATTTTGATGCGAGCTGATTCCAGAATGATTTCGTCGTCGACGAGAAGTTGGTAAGGCTCGCGGAACTTGAAGTTCATGTGGTAGTAGCTCATTTGCTTACGGTAAGCCTTGGCACGCTTTTGTCTCATTTTTTTCGTTTCCGCTCTAGCCCTGTTTCTTCGTTACGGTGTTGGAGTAAGTTGATAATCGATTCGAAGAAGTAGACGAAAGGCCTTTTTCAATGAAAATTTTTGTCAGGATCAATATATATTTATTATGTTTATTTTTCAGTGCATGCGCAAAGAAACTCCCAATCCCAAAGGGTTAGGTTTGTTGCTACTTCTAATGGTGATCGTTATTATGATTTACCAGAGGGCGGGATAGATAGATGACTTGTCCCTCAATTGTCCTGGCTAAATGAACATAGAGCTCTGCCTATTTTAGTGGCTCAAAGTCAAAGAGTCATACCCCGTTTTTAGTCCCACGCAAAGCAGGTTTGTAAAATGTGAGATAACAAGTGAACATGAAACAAAATGCTTGCCTAAATAAGTGAGAAGCTTGAGCTGACGACTCAAAGAGATTATGTAGAAATGAATTGATAGAGATGATGAGTGTAAAAGTCCAAATCGATGCAAAAAATGAGCATACATAAACCGCAATCATGTAGGCAATTCTGATTGTCAGAATTCATGAATGACTTTGTGGCCAAGCTGGTTAAGGCGCACGACTGTTAATCGTGAGATCGTGAGTTCAACCCTCACCGAGGTCGTATATTTTTGCCATTTACTATTCGAAAATAGTGTAGTATAAACAAAACCATTCAACGTCAGGAAACTGTCTAGGACCAAGCAATCTAACCATGTCCTCTCGAGTAATGACCTCCTTAGATAACAGCTCTTCAGCATTCAATCCAATTTCAGTTTTCTTCTCAAGTAACAGCTTTTCGCACTTTTAATGTGCTTCCTTGATGATACGACGTACTTCTTGATCAATCAATTCGGCAGTCTTTTCGGAAAAAGGCTTGAAAAAGGCTTGTTCCAACGTTGCCCGTTGTCTTCAAAATTGAGCCATCCGATTTTATCTGACATACCCCAAGAAGTAACCATATTACTGGCAATTGCAGTCACTTTCTTAAAATCATCGCTTATGCCACTAGTGACACTGGAAAAGTGAATTTCTTCCGATACACGGCCACCGAGTATCTGTAAAGACTTGCAATATCATTAAGATATGAAAGGCTGCTTTAGAGCCTCCAGTTGTAACTGAGATTATAGCTTTAATCATTGTATTCATTATAAATGTCTATTCACGTATTGATACAGTAGATGTTTAGGCACCTCCAGCAGCTCTGAGGCCGACAAAGTAAGCCAGACCATAGTCAGTGGAAGAAAAGGTGATGGTGGTTCCCTTGGGGAAGAAGAAAGTGTCACCAGGCTTGGCCTCAACGACGGTTCCAGCCTCGTCTTCCATGCGGAAGTTGCCCTCGAGGACAATCTTCATCTCGTCGTAGGTGTAGGTGTAAACGAGAGGGGTGCCCTTCTCCTGGCGGTAGAAACCAGAGGAAAGCTCTTTACCGGGCTCTGTGGTGTTGATGACATCGCCGAGGAAGGCGTTGTCAGCGGAAATGAGAGGAGGCTTCTTGTCCTTTCCGTCGGCGATAGAAACGTGAGTAAGAGGCATTGTAAGTATAGGTGTGGTGTTGGTGTTAGTGGTTTTGAAAGATGCTTAGATGCTTTGATGCTTTGGATGTTGTAGAGATGCTTTGATGAAGTCTTTGTTGACGGGGCCTTCCATTGCCCTTTTATACAGCTTCTCGGCAGCACCAAAGGTCAGGCGCAAGGCTTATTTGATTGTGTTTTAGATCTTTTTGGGCTCCAGATAGGACATTTTCGAAGATTTCCACGGTTTGTTCCATGTTCTCGAGCAAGGAAAGAGGACTCCCTTGCCTAAAACAGAAGTAATTTCCCTTGCTCTCAATGTAAGCACTAGTAAATTTTCAATTGCTTTCAATTCTGAGCAGCTCAGTTCTGTGCACCGTGCAATAAATGCTCTTGAAACCGTTGATATACGTTATCCTCAACCATGGTGTCCAAAGATACTTGTCTTGTCTCGTTCCTTATGAACCTATAGGATGTAATGGCAGCAAATCCTGATCTTAGTACGGGGTGAAAGCACCGAAAGGTAAAAAATGTCCCAGCAACTTCTGCTCTCAAATTAACCACCACAAGAGCCACTACGAGAGCAATCACAAAAATGCTCACCACTACGGCTGCCGCCTGGAAACGCTCCATCTCCACTTGCCGTAACAACAGGTTGCACCTGCCGTTTTGCACACCCGTGGGCGCACGCTTCAGCTATTCAACCCTTCTCACTATCCGCAAATCTCCACCTGTCTACTTTCACAAATCACAGTCCGGGCTCCTCAACCTGATCTCACTCTCACCAAACCCATCCGCTGTGCCTATCGGTTACACTGCCCAGTCTCCCGAGCTTGACAGCGGTGGTAGTAGCGGTAGTAATAGCAGTAGCAGCAGCAGCGATGCATTCATACCTATCATCCCATCTGAGGCGGCCGACTTTTCAGTCGATCCAGCCCAAATAGCTAATACTAAGATTCCTCGCCCTCAACAGTTCACCGACAATAAAGATTTTACAAAAATTTTGGAGGCTGTCTGCAAACAGTACCTACACACGGCGGACCTGTACACGTCAATCGCAGAAGGCGAAGTTTTTAGAGAAGGAACAACTTTGCATATCTACGACATGAGAGATCCACCGCCTTATGGACGCATCCCAGAGGTTCAAGATATCGTGGGAACTGTCCGTATCAAGGCGCCGGACGAAGCTGGCAGAAGTGGTGCGATTGTGGAGGGCTCGTTTGAATATAATCCAATGTACAGGCTGTTATCCATGCATGGATTCTTGAATCTAGGTGACTACATGAACAAAAAGCTGCGAATTGCTTGTGAAAAGGGCCTTTGAAGATTCACCTTTTCTTACCCTTAATGAATTGTAAATAATGGAACACCCATAGCTAGCTATACAGTATATAAATTTGTAAGTGTATAAAGACATGAATGCCGTTACGTATACGTGCAAAGTAAAGTAGGCGTTACGGTTAACGTGCGCTCTATAAAAAATCCATATGGACATTCAATACATTAGCATCCAGCCGGCCCTGATTTTGCAACTCCCACACAAGGCCCATTGAATGCTGCACAACGCGCTCAAGCGGTGGTATAGGCTGTCTGCCTAGGGATACCAGTATGCGCGAGTTAACTTCTTCTGCCAGTGTCAACAGTTCCGCGTCGTTGAACAAAAAATCACGGTAGCTGCTCCCCTGACCGTTGTCGTCGCTGTCAACTTGGGTCCAAGGATCATCATATGCCAGTAATGAAAAACACTGGCTGAGACGTTCTTTTACTTTGGCTTGGGGGTGCGTCTTGTACTTGCGCCAGAGTTCCCGCCCATATGTGATAGCGCTCTGGAGGGCCTGGTCGTGGTCGCGGGATATGGATGAGCCGTTGGTGCCGTTGATGACATTGTATCTGTCAATACTGTTGGGCCCTTCACTGCTAGCGCTAACACCGTTAACATCGGCAGTGTCTATATCCATCTCAGTGTCTTCCTTAGGTATTAGTGCCCGGACCAGTTCAATAAAGCGACAGCATTCCAGGTTAAACACAACAAAGCTGTCTTTCTCTTCCAGCACCTGTGGATAATACTCATTGAGAAACTTAATTGCTTGATCAATGTGGCCATCTGTAATGAGCCGCCGAATTTGCTGCCGATTTGCCACGTCCAGATCTTCAACCTCATCCTCTGCCATTTTATCCTCTTCATTTTCGCCATGGGCATCAGTAAGCAGCTTCCTTTCATGAGCCAGTTCATTTTGAAATGCCTTCACCGTAGATGTGTATCCTAGATACGAAAAATAAGACGAAATCAAACTTTGAACCATCTCAGGAATTTCTGCATCTTCTGTTTTTGTTAAGGTCGCTCTACTCTCCTCGCTCCCTGGTTCCATATCAGGCACAGGCCCTATGATTTTTGTCAAGATGGTTGCCTTTTGGCTCTGAACATACTGGCCAATGTCAAACAGGAACTCTTCTTGTCCAAAATTTGGTTTCAGCACAACACTGGGTTTAAACCCCACACAAGGATAGTACTTGACATCCTCACCGTGCTTGATACCTGACAGGCTGCTAGCTCTTAGGCCCCCTTTCAAATTGAGGCTATCGAACGCGGAGTCCAGCAAAATACCATTCTTGGTGTAAAAGATCGTCTTTGTAGCAAAGTTGATTCCACAACCTATAACGCTTCCCGTATCGTAAGCACGCCCAGAGACCTTGTTGTTCGTCTGCGTGGCGGGATGTGATCCTATAGAATGCCCACTGTCTGAGCGGTATCCCCATGAAAACGGATCCGCGCCAGGTAGCTTTGTAAGTTTGGCTTCACTTCTGCAGAACCCAATGCTAATCACGGCTTCCCGGGAGCAGTTAGTTATTTCTGTTTCGTAGTAATACACTCCACAGAGTGGTGGGACCGAGTGCCATGTTCTAAGGGTGCTCGATTCTTGAGGGGAAGATTTACCTTCATTATGACGCTCAATAATATAGCCGCCTTCTCTAAGAACGACAGATTGATCGTTGTCTCCTTTTATAAAAGAGCCAGGAAGCTTTGGCAAAATTTGCTGAGAAGGAGATTGCACTGAGCTTTTGTGCTTTGTTTCCGCAAGCCGTGCTTTGGACCTTAGAGCTGCGACGACATCGTTTGCGGGCTTAATGTTGTCAAAGTCTTCGCAGTCGTCTATAACATCGTCCTCATCTTCATCCTCACTGTCCAACTCGTCGCTGTCGTCGTCGTATTCCGTGACTAGATCGGCGCGCGAAGCAGCTTCCGAAAGCGATCCCTGTCTGCCTCCCCATATAGTTCTGGGACCTTCATCTCGGAACATGGGCAAAGTAGAGGGAACGGACAGCGCAGTACTATTGTAGTCCAGCTCCAAACCTTGATACCGGCGCAGTTCGCGGCCTGCGGCTGCTGCAGTAGGCACCAACAATGACGGAATCCGTCTAGAAGAGCCCATCAGTCGTGTTGGGCCTGATCCCGCTGGTGTGCCAACCTTGATATTATGGCCACTGGTTAAGGCTGTTGCGCTGGTGCTACCGTTGCTGACATTCGCTGCTGCCGACTTGTTGTATATACGTCTAGACAGTGGCAGGTCATCTTTCGCAATCGCCGCAGAAATTGGGGTAATGCCATGAGTGGTTCCTGTCAAAAGTGTTTCTTGAAAACTTGGCTTGTTCTTTGAGCGTTGCAATAGCTTTGCGCGCTCTCCGTACGCCGTGGCGAGAAGATAAGCTGGCACTCCGTCCATTGCCAAAGTACGGGGGTGCCTATATTCAAAGAAAGAGGCAAAATAAGTTTAATGGAGGCGACTGTGATATCGCGGGCAGCTCAAGCACCAGTGCCAAAACGAGTTCAAGGTCAGGCCAAAGCAGGTTATAGCAAACAATCGCAACGCAGAAAGTATAGAGATATCGGTATGGTTCTATTTAGCACGCACGGACTCAGGTAGTTGACATGATCAAAAGACTGAACCGTTTCATAGAGTCTCAACCAGGAAGCACGTACCCTAAACCAAAAACCGAGATAACTAAAGTAAATATAATTCCGTTGAGGACATTTTTATTATGGCAGAAGCCCAAACTCATTAAATAGAACATACTAAAACCCGTAAAAATAACAAACATAAATAAATAACCGAAAGAAAGAAGTAAAATGCAGTTGATGCAATATATACAAGAGGAGGGCGTTATCTATGCGACACAATTAGTATCGGTAGATCTCGGACTTGTAGGGACCCTCAGCAGCGACACTAAGATACTCGGACTGCTTGGGGGTAAGCTTGGAGAGCTGGACTCCGAGATGAGCTAGATGAAGACGGGCAACAGTCTCATCAAGAATCTTGGGAAGAACGTGCACACCAACATCGAAAGGACCAGACTTGGCAAACTCAACATGCTTGGTTCTAAAATCATGGTCTTTAGACTTGTAAAGAGCAATCTGGGCCAGAACCTGGTTGGTGAAAGAACAGGACATGACAAAAGAAGAATGGCCAGTAGCACAGCCGAGGTTCACAAGACGGCCTTCAGCAAGAAGGATAATGTGGTGACCGTTCTCCAAAAGGTAACGGTCAACCTGTGGCTTAATGTTGACAACAGACTTGGCATTGGCCTTGATCCAAGCAACATCTATCTCAATGTCAAAATGACCGATGTTGCACACAATGGCATCGTTGGGCATGACTGAGAAGTGCTCGCCAGTGATGATGTCACGGCATCCAGTGGTAGTGACAAAGATCTGACCAGTCTTGGCAGCCTCCTCCATAGGAAGAACCTGGTATCCGGAGACAGCGGCCTGAAGAGCGTTGATGGGGTCAATTTCAGTGACAATGACACGGGCACCCATGCCATGGAGGGCCATAGCACAACCCTTACCAACATCACCAAATCCTGCGACGACGGCAGTCTTACCGGCAATCATGACATCAGTAGCGCGTTTGATTCCGTCAACGAGAGACTCACGGCATCCGTAAAGGTTGTCGAACTTAGACTTGGTAACGGAGTCGTTAACGTTAATGGCGGGGACCTTGAGCTTGCCCTCCTTGAGCATGCGGTAAAGGTGGTGAACACCAGTGGTGGTCTCCTCCGAGACACCGTAGCAGTCCTCCAAAAGCTCGGGGAACTTCTCGTGGACAAGAGTGGTAAGATCACCACCATCATCAAGAATCAGGTTGAGCTTCTTGCCATCCTTGAAAGCGTTGAGCTGTTGCTCAATGCACCAGATGTACTCCTCCTCGGTCTCACCCTTCCAGGCAAAAACGGGAACACCAGCGGCAGCAATAGCAGCGGCAGCGTGATCCTGCGTGGAGAAAATGTTGCAAGAAGACCAAGTAACCTCAGCACCAAGAGCGACCAGAGTCTCAATAAGAACAGCAGTCTGAATGGTCATGTGAAGGCATCCAGCAATACGAGCACCGGCCAGAGGCTGCTCAGCAGCGTACTTTTCACGGGTCTGCATGAGACCAGGCATCTCGTTCTCGGCGAGCTCGATCTCTTTTCTGCCAAAAGCAGCGAGGCCAATATCGGCAACCTTGTAGTTAGACATTATGAAGTATCAGATATTGAGATAGGGTTGGTAAAGGGGTTGGTGAAGGAAAGAGAAGGTTTAACATGAAAAATTTTCGATATTTTATAGGCTGCTTCAGCCGTAGAAGGGGTTAGGTGTAAGTACGATATTAGCGATCGTAAAGAATCGCGAAGGAGAACACGAGAGCATTATTTACTTCAAATGGCTATGGATGTAAAAATCTTTATGGAAAATGCTATTACTTGACCGGCAAACTACCAAGTAAACGCCTCTTCAAAGTAGTCAACCCGTCCTTGAGTGGCGCTGTCAAGGTGGAATACCACTGCCTGGCGAAGTGTGTCCATCATTTTAGCTGGCCCGCAGCCTACAACAGCCACGCTGCCCGACGCACGTAGAAACAGGTCTGCAATTTGGTCGTGCAGATTTGGCCGGCCATGCTGAATAGAGTCTGTCCAGCCGTACGGCAACTGCTGAGGTGCCACTGAATTGCGCTGGCCGCTCGTGAAGGGCCTTTGCTTCAGATCCATAGAGTTCTTGAACCCCTGATTCTGATACGTCTGGCTCTGTGCGTACCCAGGCTCTGCAATAGTGGGAATCAGGGATGCCCGGTTGCGTTTGAACTCGTTGTGAAAGTTGTGGAGATGATGTGGCCGTTCTGGGCCTGGCCAAGCAACCATGTCGGTGCCATCTACGTTTTCACTTCGCTGTGTGGGGTCTAATTGGAAACGAGCACTTCCCTGACTTAGGGACTTGATGTGCTTGTAAAGGGAACGCTTGCGCTCAACCGGCTTGGTTGCATGAGCACTGTCCGAAGCGACACCTTCCTCCATCTCAAAAGAGTCTCTGCCTTCGTCATAGTCGGTGACTTTGATATTAAATGGCTGTTTGACCGCGGAGGCATTGGAGAATGGCTTGTAGAGTTCTCCGCCATCATAAGTTTGCGTCTCTTTATTTTCGTAGACGATTGAGAACGGGGCACCTGCTGGAGATTCCTTACCTGTTTGAGTGGCATGTAGACGGAGCTCGACTTGTCCGGACCTGACAAGCTTCTGGAGTCTGTCCTTAATCCAGCTGAACTCTTCTACGACACTCACTGTCCATATCAGTACGACGTGCTGTTGTTTGGGAACTTCGTAGGCCAAAAACTCTGCGTAGGGAATAATTCCCGTAATTCCAATTCCTCCTGCTACGAGATAGACGGTTTCATATCTCTCCACTGGGCAATGCACACCATACGGTCCCTCGATGAGTACAGTCATCTGCGTAGGATGTCTACTATCAGCGCCGTTAGCTGACACATACTTCTGCAGCTTCTTGGTGATGCCACCGCGGGCTTTGCACATCAGTTGGAAAGCCTCCCCTTCATCGGAGGGACCAACGACAGAGAAAGGGTGAGATTGCATAATGTTAATTTTTGGGAAGTGAATAAACACATATTGTCCTGGCGTTACTGTCCATTTGATGGGAGTCTTGACTTTAACACTAATAACATCACCCTCTAGAATGGTAACACTAGCTTTTGTTATTCTTCCAGCTCCACTGACCGGATCCAAGAAAACAGCTAGGTTGATAAATACAATGCGACCGAATCGAATTGCCCAGTCAGCGGCCCACAAAGCCAGTGAAACATAGATGGACTCTTTGTAACCCAGCCCGTTTAGGTGAAAGAGTGCAACAAAATACGTGGCCAGCGCTCCCACAATGTGAATTGCTAGAAACAGCTCGTAAATTTTTGTTCTCAGAAAAGAAAAAATTATCATGACAGCCATAAGTCCTAGTCCAGTCACTCCTAGTCGGTACAACATTTCAGGGTACAGGATCTTGGCCAAAGGGACGTGGAACGTCATCATCATTAATATTTTACCAACAGCATGGACAATCAACATTAGGAAGGTGATACGGGCAATTGCACGATGATAGGCATTGAAAGTTGAGAAAGACCAGCCTGTCGCCCAGATCAAAAGATTGTTTCTCAGAGCGAAGAGAGTCAAGAGGGGAATTTGGATAGTGGCAATGATACCTGCGCGGTTGGAAAGGTTAAGGACGGTCACAGAATACTTGGTAGCCCAGAGAGGATTGCTGGACATGGTGTTGTAATTACCACAAAGGAAACAGAACGCAAGAAGGCCATATATACCAATGACAATAGACTCCATGCGAGTGGGAATGAACAATGGAATAAATTCCATGAAGTAAACCCTATCAATATGACTTGAGCCAAAGCAAGCAGGGATGAGAAAATGTTTTTGCAGAAATCGAACTGGTTTAGATGGCCTAGACATGGCTTGTTTTCTTGAAGCAAACTTGAACGCCACAAATCGCAGGAAATTGGATAAAGATGCCAGGGAAATGACGGCCATAAAGAACATAACAAGAGCCGAGCCCTGCCAAACACTAATGTCTTTATTTTCAAGGTTAATGAGAACACTCCTGTAAACAGCCTTAAGCGACTTGTGGTCAATAACCACGGGGCTAGTAAATACTGCCGTTCTGTTGAAATCTGCGTCGAGGAAGATTAAGCTTGTTCGGTTCAAATAGTTCGTAGCTTCTCGGTATAGTTGGTCAGATTCCGCAGCAGTCTTTCGGCAAGTAGTCATTACAACAAAATCCCAACTGTCGTCGATAGACAGGGTGATATTTGAACTTGACCGGATACATTGAGCGACCGATGCGAGGTAGTTCTGGTTGCTGCAAAGACAATCTCCTGCTTGAGAGTTGCATTCGTCGAAATTGACCTTAGTGGCTTGTTGGCATGTGTTTCCAATAATCCACTCGCTAGGCCACATAGCCGAAACACAGCCTACCAAGAGCGCCAATAGTCCAAAGAGATTCAAAAGTCGAGGCATCGCAGGGAATTAAGGAAAGGTTTGTGCGCGAGGTTCAGGACAAGAAATTTTGAAAGTTTTTGGAAAGGGTTGATAATTAAAGGTGTTAAGCTGTTATATATAAGGGACACACATTACGAGGCTATTTACACAAAGTGTCGGCATGAATTTGGCGAGTAATTTGAGGTTTAGCACGTTCTGTCTCAAGAAAGACGGAGAGTTATCGCGTAGCTCTCATATGGCGTACAGATATTGGCCGAGGAGCGATGCTTTGGCAGTATTTCAAATGCTTTGAAGAACATAGTGCACAGGCCATGTGAAAATATTCCGGCAAAAGTCTTAAGGACACATTGTTATCACTGACAAGCTTAGGCCATTCATCTAAGACCCTTGGCCATATCATTTCATGCTCGTGGGCTATACAACCCCTAATGGGGACCTTTGAAATTGGGGCGTTTGAGCCTGCTCTAACATTATAATCAAATTGAGTTTGCATTTTTGTCTTTCTTCTGGCATCAATTAATACTGTAATGTAAATACTATTCTTGTCTTGGCGATGTGTATATGCGCACTAGACTCTTTAACATGCGACTCTTGAAATACAAAATCGTATAGCGATGTTTGCGACCGTGAAACTCGAGAGATGGTCCTACAAAATCAATGCTAGAATGACGGATGCGATCTTAGGCCGAGAACCCGTTGATATAAGACACTTTCAGAGTTGATCTATAATTCATCTGATTGAAAAGAGTGTGTAGGTTGTAGCAATGTCTCCGTATCGAGCAAAGCATCGTCAATATCACTCAATTCAGCATTCTGCCTATTTTCTTTTGCCTGTGCTCCTTCAACTTCATATCGTTCTTCCTCTTCCTCTTTAGCATTGACTTTCTCTATCTCTTCGTCTTCTTCCTGTTCTTCTCTAGCCTCTTGATCGCTTTCGTCCTTTTCAATTTCGTTCTTCGTTTCGCCCATAATTTCTTGTTGACTTTCAGCCGCACCTTCGTCACTCCCTTCGGATTCGGAAATGACTTTTTCAACTTCAAGGATTTCATGCTCAATTCTACCGGGAGCATTTGCCTTGTGAACATGGTCTTCATGTACATTCATGACTTTCTCGTTCTCGTCTTCGGCAGGAAGAGAATATTCAGGCAATCCAGCCTCTAGATCTGCCTGTAGTTCTTCAGCCCGAGCAAGCATTCTCTGGTTCTCCTTTCTAATCTTGAGAATAAGTAGTGAATCTGCTCTAGATTTTAGTTCACTTAGATATTGAGCAGCTTCCTTAGCCAGGATATTGGCCGTTTCCTGGGCTTGTCGAAGAACGATATTAATGTCTTCCATGGGAACTTCGAAATCAACAAGATCCTGACGAGTTTGGATCAAGTACTCTTTGAGTAATCTGAACTGCTTCCAGTCGCTCCATTTAGCCTTGTTCTCTTCTGAGACATCAGAGGCGTCAGTATCTTCTGGGTCTGAGACCATTTTGCGGCCGATTTCTTGCAACGCTACATCTGAGAACTCATCCAGAACGTCGATGGTAGCTGATCGAATATCCTCAGTTCGGTTCAAGGCTAATTGAGCAAATGTTTTGCAGTACTCACGAACGGCCATAGCGCCTTTGCGAACTTTCTCGGCGTGGCCTTTGAATTGGGCCTGAACGGTTTCTGGCGTCCAAGGAAAATCTATATCCTCGTCAGCAACATCCAGGTCATCAAATTGGGGCATCGCTGATTCGATGTCCAGAACCAGCTTCCGCAGCTCATTATACCCTGCCTTTTGGTGTTTTTGAAGCCGCTGCAGCAACTTGGTAAATTTTGGGCGACTACCTACTACAAGACGCTCTTTCTCGTTGGTAATGTCTGTCTTGAAAGTTTCAAAAGCGTCTTTTGTAGTCTTGTTAACAATTTTTTTCCAGTTTGAAAGCTCCGAAGTGATGCTGTTAGCTCTATTGCGAGCCCGCCTCTTATCTAAAGGCATATCAGCACGTATGGGCTTATTGAACTCATTATAAGACGGCTTTGGGCTTGCTTTTGGTTCATCCTTAAACATATCAGACGGCTTAGCAACAGTTGGTTGACTAGGAGGGTATGTGGCTGACGGAATTGATAAAGTTGAGGTGTAAGTAGGATCGTAAGAGGAAGGCAGTTTAGTGGGCGGTACAGTTGACTGATAATCATCAGTATCCTGAAAAATCCGATCAATGATTTTGTTTACCTGTGGCTCAACTTGATTGCCATAGAGAGAAGTAATCTTAGGCAAAGTTTTACCCCAAGCCCACCTAGTATACTGCAAAACTATATTTGCTCCTTTTTCCGTGTACAAAAGCACCCTGGGAACGATATGGGCTCTTGAATAGACTACCACGGAGTGGGAGTAGAGCTTCAGTTTTCGGTAAATGGGAACAAGAATCACTCGTTGGATTTTTCTGAAGTATTTGACGGCCGGCCCATGAATAGTTGAAGCAGACCGGCTGAGAAAAGTCTTGATTTGCACCAAAGTCGGCTCGAGATGTGCTTGATAAGAAGCCTTTCCTTCGTTAGCAAACGGCTCGATTTTGGACCAAACCTTTGCTCCATTCGCAATGAGAAATGGATGGGCGTGGGCAAAATAGAGATCAGTCGTCTTTGCTATCACAGGCGAAGAGACTTTTGATTCAAAGACATGGTATGCCTTATCGGTGTAAGGGCGAGCAACCGCGATGTATGGTGCAGCATATTGTTGATAGTAAGGTGACACGTAGGGATCCGCTTTTTGAAAAACTGTGTGCAGAGGATGGCACAGGGCTGGGGACGAATCATCCAACTCTTTTTGATACGGACATTGCCAGACAGCCAAGTAAATCAGATAGTACACGAATATCCTAGCAAGCGTTAGTGGCTTTATACAGTATTCACTCTAAGCTGTCTTACCTTGATGAGACGCTAAGCAAACACTTGGAAATGCTACTACAGTACTGGGTCCGAGACTTGCTTGTTGCCTTCATTTTGAATCTGAATAAAGAATGCTGGGTTTGGCGGAAGTTCGAGCGAGTCTTGCTACCACGGTGAGTCTGCACAGAGCGCGCTAGAGTAAAGTTTGATAGTTGCCAGATAATTGAGTGAAGACTTTTGGTTTGCGGAGAGTGCCTATCAAGACTAGTTTAAGGCATTGAAGGACTAGATTTTTACTGTAGCTCGCATCAAACGGCCATATTCCTAGGTATGGGAAGGTTTTGGCTGCAATTAATTTTGCATATGTTACATAAACATTTAGTCAGTACTATTGAGACGGTGTAGGTGGTGGTTGCCCACACACAGCCCTACCAGAAGGTAATTAGGGTCTCATAATAGGCGGAACAGAACGAGTAGAGGATGCTCATCTTCAACAAGAGACTTTGACTCTCTGGCTGCTTCAGCTAGATTGCTAGACAGTATCCGTTTGTCCAGCACAGCCGCGAGTGAAATGCGGCTTAGGTATTTCTTGTGTTTGGAAGGTTTGGATTATGATTCATGTTCTGTTCTGCGTAAACAAATTGAAGCTTGACGCAAGTGTTCACAGCTTTAGCAGGGCTCCGCGCAGGCTTCATTAGGCTCTAGCTGGCGTCAATAAAAACTCGAAGTTAAGCACTGCAGCAAAGCTCACCAAAGCTCAGCGTCGCACTTCAGGCAACAACGTATACCAACCCTTGCCCATTTAGAATTCATCTGATGTTTCTCGCCCTTGCCCAGATTCCAAATTTTGAAGTTGAAGTTTGCAGTCTCTTTTTTGTTTTACTCTCTCCTTCCTTTCCTTTCTGCTCTACTCACTCTCACACATCAGTACTTATCATTGCCCTTTTGCCTACTTGTTTGAACTGTGGCCCAAAGGTTCCCAATTATCACAAGGCATTCCTAGTCTCTCCGTGAATTTGACAGTGCGTGTCAGGTCTCCTGAACTTGGAATTAGCAAACCGGCAGCAAATACGCCAATCAGAGCTTGTCCATCTGCCAAGTTGTCATTCTCGACGTTACATCGTTTTTTTTCTATAATCTCATTATTCCGCATTCAACTTAGCAGCACGAAATGGCGTTTTGGAGGATAGGAAATAGTTTTCCTAGCATTTCAGCTATCGACAAGGTGCTGGAGAAGCCAGATCATACTCTGATTGAAATTCTTGAAGAGCCGGACCTTCTCCCAGAGCTGATTGCCCCAAATACGAAACTCGTGGAGTACTTCCGGGATTTTGAGACCATGCAAGAACTTGTGAGGTTGATTACTGACGCCAATCTCTCCAAGGACCCAGATACGCCCACAAATTCTGCCTTCAATGACGAAGAGAGCAGCTCCAATAACGAAAGTAATGACGCCCAAGCCAATATAGACTCTTCTGCTGAGACCACACCCAATGATGACACCCCAAAAGATGACGAAAGTAACACTAATGCTGCCACGCCTACAACTAGTCACGATAATGAAGTTAACGAAAAAGACAATGACACGAACGCCGATTATGAAAGTTCCGACCAATCTGAGCATAACCTAGATGACGAAGACCAGAATGGCGGGCTCTATTTTGATGGCAACGCTTCCCGTCAACATTTTGCAAACATCGCGTCTGAGATTCTTTCAGCTGACGTTTGGTCCATTACGGAAGCTTTAATGGAGAGCACATCGCTCATTGAGGAGATCTGGGCAATCTTAGACTACCCTACTCCCCTAAACATGGCTCACGCCTCGTATTTCACCAAAATAAACGAGCATTTGCTGGACAAAAAGACCGAAGAAATGCTTGCTTTCATCAAGATTCAGGAAAATTTTGTTACCAGATTCATGAAGCATATCGATAACCCTCCTATCATGGATTTTCTGCTAAAAGTCATTTCTTCAGACAAGCCAGACAACTCGACTGGTATTATTGAGTTTCTCCAGCACCAGCGGCTCATTCCTTCACTAATCTCTTTTCTGGGCCCTGATGTTTCTTCTTCAGTCCAGTCTGCTGCAGGTGATTTCCTCAAAGCTTTTGTAACGATATCAGCTAACTCAAACTCTGACAATACTACCATCGGACCAAACGAGCTTTCACGTGAACTTGTTAGTGAGCCCTGTGTCAGAGAACTTGTTCGACTCATGCTCTTTGGTAAATCAGGGTTGGCTACCGGGGTTGGTGTTGTGATTGAAATTATTCGAAAAAACAATTCAGACTACGATTTCGTGCCTGTTATGTACATAACGATTGAGTCTCACCCTCCCACGTCAAGAGACCCTATTTACCTTGGAACTTTGGTCAAGATATTTTCAGAAAACATTCCCAAGTTCAATGAGATGCTTGTTAAGAAGCATGATGATGTTTTGAAGACTCCTTTTGGGCAGATCGAACCTTTGGGTTTTGAGCGCTTCAAAATTTGCGAGCTAGTTGCCGAATTATTACACTGCAGTAACATGGCGCTGCTAAATGATGCTGGCGGCGAGGCTATTGTTCGATCAAGAGATTTGGAACGTATCCGAGTACTTAAGAATCTTGCAGAGACATCCGGGGGATACCCACCGCTGGAAAGTGCCGTCAGTGAGCCCGAAGCTGTCCCAGATACTACCTCTACTACCATTCCAGAGGAAGACGAGACCAATCCCCTTGCTGAAGATTTGAGTTCTTTATCTCTCGAGAGGCCTACGAATGGCGAAGAAACTACCACCGATGCTCCCCCGTCAGAAGATAGCCTTCGCGCCAACTCTGTTGTTGGAGATCGATTGAAAATCGCTCTGGCGGATAATCAGGTTATCACGCATATTCTTAACATGTTTTTCCAGTTTCCTTGGAACAACTTTTTGCACAACGTGGTGTTTGACATTGTACAGCAGGTGCTCAACGGACCCATGGCTGAAGGCTTTAATAGGTACCTGGCCATTGATCTATTTAAATCTGGCCGCCTCACATATCTTATTTGCGAAGGCCAAAAGAACTGTGCTGAGTACCAGAAGCAGCACAAGTGCCGTCTTGGTTACATGGGCCATCTGACTCTGATTTCAGAGGAGGTTGTGAAGTTTACGGCTGTTTACAAACCCGAAACGATAAGCCCTATAATTGAAGAAGTTGTTCAGGACCCAGAATGGGTTAAGTACGAGTCAGAGACTCTTACACGCACACGCGAGCAGTACAATTCCATTCTTGGAGGGCAGCGGCCTGAGGATTCTCAAGACGATCTGGAACCCAGTAATGAGATGCTTCTATCGACCAATGAGCAGGAAGATGAGAGCATGTATGATCAAGACTCGGAGCTGAAAGATGTTGAAGATAACGGAGCTAAGGAGTCAGAAGAGCATTCCAGTATGTTCTCAAATTGGGGCTCTGGACCACTAGGTAACGGCTTCGAATTTGGATCAAACAGCTCCAACTTTGAGGATGAGGACGAGGATGAGTGGGAGGACAAGGGAACTTCGGCCGAAGGTCATGAGGAATCTAAAGTACAGCTCTTGGGTAGTGCAGTAACTGAAGACGACGATGAAGTTGTGGACGACGAAGAGGAAGAGGAAGAAGACGATGAAGTTGTGGACGACGAAGAGGAAGAGGAAGAAGACGATGATGACGCAGGGCTGGATCTTGTTCGCAGTAAAAGCATTCATCCATAGGCCAGCAGCCATACCAAGTGAAGAGAAGTCTTAGGCTTAACTCTTCTAAATGCTGTTTTAATTCATGTTAGAACCGGTTCATGACTTTGTTTAATTATCATTCTAGCTACTGTTTTATTTTTATTTTGCTCATGACATGTCATTCTTATATACGCACCAGCCTGTGTACGTTACTATAAATTTTTTTGTTTTGAGTGTGTTATTTTTCTTGAAGATTTTACTATTTACTTCCGTCGTCGGCCACCAGCTTTGACGGCTGCCTTTGGCTTGCCCTTTGGCTTGTCCTCTAGAGGTTCAGAACCCGCAGGCGTCTCAGCAGCTGCAGCAGAGGTAGTATCTTCTTGTTCTCTTGTGCCCAGGACCTTTCCTGCCGGCTTTGGAGGGAAAAATTGATGAAAGGCGCGAACAGGCAGCGTATACAAAATCGTCTCCTTCCAATGCGGGTCTTTGATGTCAGACAGGTGCAGTGGGTATTCTTTGCCATTATCGAGCAAGCAGACTACTCCGTCAGGATGTACCATGAATGACTTGCCGTTAGGAAATGCAATACGTTTCTTGCCTGTTTCGGGAAACCCACCAGGCCAAGCTGAGGCCTTCGCGTCGTCAATGACTGAGGCCATGTGCTTGCGGTGCTGGGACGCGGTGATACGCATGGCCACGTACTGGCCACCACCAACCAGGAGATACAAAAACACAACCACGAACCCTACGCCAGGCTTGTATCTCGAATAGAAGTAGTCATTGCCTCTCCATTTGGGAAATCCGTGATCCAGAAAAAAGTCATACCGCTCCTTTGTATCCGTATCTCTCAAGATTTTATAGATGAGCCCGAGCCGCGTGAACCTATCCGTTGCTTCTTTTTTACCCTTTTTTGACGCTCCGCGTGCAACCTTGTCCGGATGAATTCGGCGCGACAGCTTTTTGTAGGCTTTGTGAATGTCGTCGCTGCTAGCTTTAGACGAGATCTCGAGCCAGTCGTAGAAGGACGTTTTTTCGCCGAGATCGGTGGCCACTTGTGAGTTAAGTGTGAAGATCTCGCGGTCTAGTGGGGACCATGCCGAGGCGCTCACAGTGCTTATGAGGGCTAGCCCGACAATGGCTAGAATTGCAAGCAAAGAAACGTGGTGTTTCATTCTATATGTGTTGCAATTTGGCAAGCAATTGTACAGATAGAAGAAATGATAGATGGGACTTTTTGTTTCGCGAAAGATGCGGTGGCAGTTTCTGTTTGATTTGGCTAGAAAAGTGAAAAATTGAAAAGTTAAAAAGCCAAAAGAAAATATGTCAGCAATTTGTAATCATCATTTTACAAGTTCCTATTCGCAAATCTCTCCAAGCCATGCTGGTAAGCACATCCATAACCACGCACCACAATGGCACCCTCTGTTGCCCCCAAGGCTCCTTCTAACAGTGCTGAGCTGATCCAAAAGTATCTTGTCTACTACAACGCTATTAGCGGGTTTCTCTGGGCTGCCGTATTTCTGCGGCTCGTCATTCTCTTTCCCCTCGTTGGAACCAAGTTTATTGCCGAGGGTCTCGATGAATTCACACGCTGGGTCCAAACCCTCATGCTTCTTGAGGTCGTACACTCTGGCATTGGGTTCGTACGCTCGCCGCTCGTCACCGCTGCTATGCAGGTCGCTTCACGTATAGTGGTCGTCTGGGGAGTTCTTTACTTGTTCCCGTCGGTAGGCACTTACACGGCATTCTCGACGTGTGTCCTTGCTTGGTCAATCACTGAGATGCTGAGGTACTCGTTTTATGTGTACAACCTAGTCAGGCCAGGCGATGTGCCTTACTGGCTGGTTTGGCTGCGGTACTCGGCATTTTACATCTTGTATCCTTTGGGCGCAGGATCCGAATGGATTTTGATTTTGGTCAGTCTCCCCCAGGCAGAGCAGTTCTCGAGTCTGTATGCTGTCTTTTTAAAGGCAATCATGCTGATTTATATTCCGGGCTTCTATGTTATGTTTACGCACGTCATTGGGCAACGCCGCAAGGTGCTGAGAAATCTAAGCAAGAAGAGGGCATAAATATTCACTAGCAAGAAGCCTACGAGTCCGAAGTTGGTGTATGTACAAGTAGCTATAGCTATAGTCTCAAACAAATTTTGACAAGTCTCTGGCAATTTCGTTCATGAGTTTTTTGAACTCATCAGCTGGCATTGCTTCTTTAGTAGCTAAAACAACAAAAGCAGAAACGTTAGTAGAGAATAAAATGTGCCTGTAATACATACTTCGAGCTTGTCTAATTTTGCTTACAAGCTGCTCCATATCGCCAACGTCAAAATCTGCGCCATCGACGTTGCCTGGCTGCTTTAAGTCATTTAGAAGAGGAAATGCAAATCCTGACTCCTTCAGCGTTTTGTCTACTGCAGCTGTATCTAGAGAGTCTAATTTGTCATTCTGGATCGCTTGAATCGCAAGAGCCACAGGATCATCAGGTATGGCACTGGTATCATCTTCATCTTCGCTATCTGCCGTCCCTGAAAGTGCCACATGAGTTTCCAGTATTTCACGCACTCTTTCTACTCCTTGCCGTTCGCCATTTTTGATACCCGCGTCCAGCATGTCCACCACTTCAATTCCATAGTCTGAGAACAGATCCCTAGCATGATCCACCACTTCCATTCGTTCCGGCGCATGTTCCTTAAGACTATTTTCCCTCGACAGAGCTTTCGCGACTGCGATGCTGATTCCATCCCATGCGTCTTGATCCAAACGGTCTATCAGTCTAAGCACATTGCCAACTTGTTCGCGTATATGCTCTTTGATATTTTTAACTGGCGCTTTAGCCAAGTTGTCTGGCGGCATGACCGGATCAAACGTGTATATCACGGCAATGATGCTATCTCTAACCATTTGAACATCTTCGTCTTCGCCACAAAAGTCGTCTGTCCACTCTTCGCTTGAGCTTTTCTTTTCATTTTCGCCGTCTTCTTTGACGTCCTCGTCTTTCTGATCAAGGAACTCGTCAACCCATATCGGCAGAGTGGCTTTGAAATACTTGTTGTCAATGATAAGGCTATGCGTAATACCGGTATGCTGGCTATGGGGCCGCTCTGGGATGTCTTCGGGCAAGCTCCCAGTGAGATCTTGTCGTTATACTATTAGAGAAGTCCAATAACAGCGGTATAAGTAGCATACCTTTAAGAAGAGAAATCTTGCCCGTCCTGGGGTCTCCAATGATCAAAACGTATTCGCGAGTCATGATCCAATGTCAACGCTGTGGTAAGTGAGATGATAATCGGTATAATTCAGGGACCAGTTCTATTTGATCTGTCTTGCACGTGATCAGTGAAATAATCGGTCGGAGGGAATACTCTGGGCTGAGCATTTACAATAGCATCCACGATATCGACTGAATATATCAACGGTAACCAAGCCGATAGAGCCAGAAAGCCTGAATCTGGATTCAAAGCTCAAAAAGCCCCCTCAAAATCAATACGCTTTCTCTTATATAGTACCCGCTAGGCTGCCTAGTGCGTCGGACCTCCATTCGCTTGTTCAGATATACTCTAAACGAATAATTTGAGATACTCGCTTTATAGTTCGTTTGAACCATCCTCTATTATCTTGCAAGTCATATCATTTGTACGGCAAGACAAGAGCTGAAAATCAGCCTACGCTCTAGCTCAAACATGCTTATTCACATTGGTGTCTGCACTTTGAGGTGATCAATCTATGGTTTCAGACAGCTTATAGTCCTACCAGTCTCTGAATGCTTTATTGGTATCACAGTCGGCTCAGTACGTCCAACTTTGTCCCTCTATGGGCTTTCAGATGTTTTTAAAGCCATTTAAACCACCTCACATCTAAGCATTTGTGCACTGAGTGTTTGAGCACAGGCGATTCTACAGCTCGCATTCGCTAATATGAGGGGCAATGTACTAAACACAAGTTTCTCTTTAGTAGCAGCCGACTGTCTGGTTTGATATTTTACCGGTTTTGTATGCGGTCTGTATATTTCTCTTGAAGAGTTCACGCGAATGGATCAGTGCGTACGTATCGCACCAACAGAATTTACATCGGAATTGCCAAAGACTCTCCAAGTCCTCATGTTGCTTGATATGTGACAAAACGCAAAGAATTCTTTCCTGTAGACAAAGAAAAGCGTAGATGGTACGATTTTGAATTGAGAAGCAATCTTTTTCGCAGGTTCATGATCTTCAAGCTCACAAACAATCAAGGGCTCGCTCGCGGGGACTGAGTTGTTTCTTTGGTCTAGTGACAAATACCAAGTATCCAAAGCTAAAGAGCTGAAGCCACTAATCGAGCAGAAATAAAAACTGGAATCAGTTGGTGGGCAATCCAAGCACTCAGTGACGTTTGGTTATGACGAAGAGCTGCCTTATTTTGCTGCTACTCTAGGTCTCAATAACTTGTATCTAGCATTTCAGGACACGGCTGAACGTTGCTTGACACTATTTGACACCATTTAATATTACTTGACACCACATGACAGAACTGGACATTACAAAACGGTGTCAGTTGCTGCCCATAGTGCAGCTGACTCTGCGTATGAACTTAACCCATGGTGAGGAGGCCATTGAGGAGTTCTAAAGTAAGCAATGAGCACGAGAATGCTTGCTCTCCCCTCAAAACATGAATATTCTCTTTTAAATCCCATTCTTGCCTTTACCATACTAATTCGATTCTGCAGCTGTAGGTATATTTCATCATCCATATTGATACACAAGCAATGCCCTCCTTCAGAACAGAGACCGACGCCTTTGGCGACATCAAGGTCGAGACGTCCAAGTACTGGGGCGCACAGACCCAAAGATCCCTCCAAAACTTTGACATTGGCGGCACCCGCGAACGCATTCCTGAACCCATCGTGCGTGCGTTCGGGGTTCTCAAAAAAGCAGCGGCCATCGTCAACATTGAGTATGGACTTGACAACAAAATAGCGAACGCCATCCAAACCGCTGCTCAGGAAGTCTTGGAAGGAAAGTTATTTGAACATTTCCCGCTGGTCGTATTTCAAACAGGATCTGGAACACAGTCAAATATGAATGCGAATGAAGTCATCTCGAATAGAGCAATTGAGCTCTTGGGGGGTGAAATGGGCTCTAAAACGCCTGTCCATCCTAACGATCATGTCAACATGTCGCAGTCGTCTAACGACACCTTTCCTACTGTCATGCATATCGCCGCCGTCCTGGAAATCACTGAAAAACTTCTCCCCGCTCTTACTGACCTCCACGCGGCCATCGACTCCAAAGCCAAAGAGTTTCAGGACATAATCAAAATAGGCCGCACCCACCTGCAGGATGCAACCCCGTTGACGCTTGGTCAAGAATTCTCAGGGTACGCCGCACAAATCCAAAATGGGATTGCGCGCGTTACTGATACCCTCCCGCGGCTGCGGCTGCTCGCGCAGGGCGGCACAGCCGTTGGCACCGGTCTCAACACGCGTGTCGGGTTTGACACCGCCATAGCGGCTGCCGTGTCCAAGATTACTGGCGAGCAGTTTCACACGGCGCCCAACAAGTTTGAGGCTCTGGCTGCACACGACGCCGTGGTCGAAACGTCCGGTGCGCTTAACACCGTTGCAGTTTCGCTATTCAAAATTGCAAATGATATTAGATACCTCGGGTCCGGCCCAAGGTGTGGATACGGCGAGCTGAGCTTGCCCGAGAACGAACCAGGTTCGTCAATTATGCCGGGCAAAGTCAATCCAACACAGAACGAGGCGCTCACAATGGTGTGCGTGCAAGTGTTTGGCAACCACAGCGCAGTCACGTTCGGAGGCGCCTCTGGCCAGTTTGAGCTGAACGTTTTTAAGCCTGTCATGATTTCTAATCTCTTGTCCAGTATCCGATTGTTAGCGGACGGGAGTAGGTCCTTTCGGGTGCACTGCGTCGAAGGGATCAAGGCCAACGAGAACCGGATCGAGCAGCTCATGAAACAGTCTCTAATGCTGGTTACGGCTCTTAATCCCAAGATCGGGTACGATGCTGCGTCTAAAGTTGCAAAGAACGCTCATAAGAAGGGTCTTACGTTGAAGGAGTCTGCGTTGGAAATGGGTGTGCTCACCTCTGCTGAGTTTGATGAATGGGTTCGCCCCGAAAACATGTTAGGGCCTACTTAGACTGAACCTATTTAAGAACTACGTAGATGAAAAATCGATATACAAGACAACATAATCGGTTTGGCTAGATGTCGATATACATGTAGAATTACTCCAACGCAAGAGTCAAAGCAGTGCGGGACGGAATGTACAGCTGCAAAAAGTTCTTGCGGTTGTTCCACTCCATGGGCGTGGTGATGCATCGCGTCACGGCCGCGTCCACGCGCTTGAACCCGCCAAACTCCTCGCTATCCGAGTCAAGCACGATCCGGTACGTGCCCGGCACCTCCACACCTACTCGGTAGTCCGTGTACGAGTTGGTGGCATGGAAGTTGAACACAAACAGCAAGCCTGCACGCTCGAATACGACGACCTTGTCCGACTCGTTCTTTAAAGAAATGTATGCTTGCGGCGAGGAAAGCCACTTGTACTTGGATTCCAAGTGCTCCATGCCGCTGTCAAATGCGTTTAAGAACTTGTACCTGAGCAACGGGTCGTCTACAAGATGCCACTGTCTTCGGCAATAGTGGAACGAGCTGTTGTTGCCTGCACGAGGAAAGTCAAGCCACTCTGGGTGGCCAAACTCATTGCCCTCGAAATTAAGCCAGCCCTCTCCCCCAAGAGCGTGCGTAATATAGCGAATCATCTTGTGAAGCGCAATGCCGCGGTCAACAATGGCAGAGGGATCAGACAGAGTGGACATGTGAGTATACATTTCCTTGTCCATAAGCCAGAAAGCCAACGTCTTGTCGCCAACTAGGGCTTGGTCATGAGACTCAGCATACGCAATGGTCTTTTCGCCATGACGACGGTTGGTCAACGTGAAACAGATGTTGCCAAGGTCCCAGTCCTCGTCGGACTTTTCCTTTAACAGCTTGATCCACATGTCGGGGATTGCCATTCCCAAGCGGTAGTCGAACCCGACACCACCAATATCAGTAGGAAGACACAGAGTTGGCATGCCAGACACGTCTTCGGCAATGGTAATGATGTCAGGGTTCAGCTGGCGCAACATCGTATTGGCAAGCATCAAGTAAACTACACCCTCCTCATCGACCGACGGTCCAAAGTATTCATGGTAGTCTCCCGAAAATCCAGTCCCGATACCATGGTGTGTATACAACATACTGGTTACACCATCGAATCTGAAACCGTCAAAATGATACTCATCAATGTAGAACCGAAGATTGGAAAGCAGGTATCGAAGCACCTCGTGTTTGCCGTAATTGAACAAGCGAGAGTCCCACAGGCTGTGCTGGCCCTTGGGACCGGCGTGAAAGTACTGGTACTCGGTACCATCAAAATCATTAAGCCCATCCAGCACGTTCTTGCTTGCATGCGAGTGGACCATGTCAAGCAGAACTGTAATGCCGAGACCGTGAGCTGTGTCAATGAGTTCCTTCAGGTCCTCTGGAGGGCCATATCTCGAAGAGGCTGCAAAAAAAGACGTAACTTGGTACCCAAAGGATGCATAATAAGCATGTTCCATGATGGCCATCAGCTGAATCGTGTTGTAGCCAAGATTGTGAATTCGCGGTAAAATGTTCCGCGTGAACTCCTTATACGTCCCCACCCTTCCATCAGGAGATGAAATTCCAACATGAGCCTCATAGACCTTGACGGCGTCCGGCTTGGGAGGGCTCTTATTTTTCCAGACATATTGCGTAGGCGGGTTCCAAAACACTGCGTCGTAGATTGGAGATACAGACAAATCCTGAACCACCCGCTTACTCCACGCCGGAAGTCGGTCAATTGACTGGCCATTAGGCAGCTTGAGAGTAATTTTGACTTTTGACTCGTGAGGGATGGCAGGCTTGCCTTTAACTGCAGGGATAGTGGTCTCCCAGACGCCAAAGTTGTTGACTTTCAATGGCGTGGCTTGATGGTCCCAGTTGTTGAATTCGCCAATCAGCGAGGCAGCGACAGCATTGGGAGCCCATTCTCTGTAGGTAATCGCTTTAGTCTTGGGGTCAACTTGGAATCCAAAATACTTGTAGCCCTCGGAGAACTTAAGCAATCCCTGCTCATCTTTATCGAGCCGCTTAATCCAATCCTGGGTTGTCTCATATCTACGCGAGATATCCTCCGCGTGAGGCTCAAGCCAAGGATCAATGTCGATTACGCCGGTTCCAGGAAGTTTCTTTGCCATTTTTGAATTGAATTGAGAGTCAGAAGAAAGAGAGATACTAAGGAAGCAGCTGTATTTTATAGAATTCCAGTTTCCAATTCAAGGCCACTCTCGCACACCGGATGCTAGGCGTGTTTGGTTGGGTTAGGGCAATCTCACACGCAAAGTGTCTTTTGTCTTGTGAATGAGGCCACTGATAGCCAGACCCTGCGATGCTGTGTGTCACACGACGTTCATTAATATGACTTTTGGCGCCTATTTCAAAGGCATCAATGGTCGAATGTCCGGCATTTTATCAACACCAGCCGTGCATTTCAGTAAAATGGCTCGAGAGAATTCCACTCTAGTACAGCCGTACGGTGCACCGCGCTCTTGACGTTCTTGATGCCACAAGGTTAACAACATTACTTTAGCATTGACGTGTAGTGGGGTTGATAAGGTATGTTTATCTGATGCATGAGGGCAAGGGCCAAGCCCTATTCTATTATCTAGTTAGGGCTTTACATTTTAGAAAAAACAGTCACTGTTGGCGTTACCTAATTCATGACTCACGCAGTTGGAAAAAATTTGAAGAAAAGTCTGTTCGTTGCAACTCGCTCGATTTGCACGATTAACGACCCTGTTTCCTTGCTTCACATCGACACCAAGAGAAACTCTTTCGGCAAATCAACAATGTCTGTCGCTCGCCCCCAAGTCACCGTCTACTCCACTGCCGGAGAGACCTCCAAGTCTACCGTAGTCCTCCCCGCCGTCTTTAAGGCCCCCATTCGTCCCGACATTGTTCACTCTGTATGGGTTGGTGTTGCCAAGAACAAGCGTCAGGCTTACGCTGTCGCTTCCAACGCTGGTGAGCAGACCTCCGCTGTCTCCTGGGGTACCGGTCGTGCTGTTGCCCGTATCCCTCGTGTCGGTGGTGGTGGTACTCACCGCTCAGGTCAGGCTGCTTTCGGTAACATGTGCCGTGGTGGTCGTCTTTTTGCTCCTACCAAGACCTGGAGAAAGTGGCACGTCAAGATTAACCTCAACCAGAAGAGATACGCTACCGCCTCTGCCATTGCTGCCTCTTCTGTTGCTCCTTTGGTTCTTGCCCGTGGTCACCGTGTTGAGACCATTCCCGAGGTTCCCCTCGTTGTCTCCAACGATATTGAGTCTGTTATCAAGACCAAGGAGGCAGTTGCTGTCCTCAAGGCTATCGGTGCCAACCGTGATGTCTCTAAGGTCATTGCTTCCAAGAAGCTCCGTGCTGGTAAGGGTAAGCTAAGAGGTCGCCGTCACACTCAGCGTAAGGGACCTTTGGTCGTCTACGGTGAGGACAAGGGACTCGTCAAGGCTTTCCGCAACGTTCCCGGTGTCGAGACCTCCAACGTCCGCTCTCTTTCTCTTCTCCAGCTTGCCCCTGGTGCCCATCTTGGCCGCTTCGTCATCTGGACCGAGTCCGCCATCTCTCTCCTCGACAACATCTGGGGAACCGAGTCCACTCCTTCCGCCAAGTCTGGCTTCACTCTGCCTTCTCAGATCCTTGCCAACTCTGACGTCACCCGCCTAATCAACTCTTCCGAGATCCAGACCGTTCTTAGACCCGCCGGTGAGGGACGACAGAAGAGAGAGAACGTTCTCAAGAAGAACCCTCTCAAGAACAAGCAGATTCTGCTCAGACTCAACCCTTACGCCAAGGCCTACTCTGAGAAGAAGCTGGGCAGCGTCAAGATTGCCAGCAAGAAGGCTCCCAAGAACGCTACCACATACGAGGTTCTGCACCAGGACTAAATTTCTCGGACTAGATAATCTTGTGTATTTGACGTAAAAAGTATGAATCTTGTTTTGACTATGATGACTGATATTGCGGTTTTTGCGTTCGTAGGCTACCGGTAGATTCAAAACTCAAATTCTAGAAGCTTACTGGAGAGGTGCTTGCTCGAGCCGAAGGCCTTATGAAAATAATAGAGTCTGTGTAGCACAACTTATGATCATGAGAGCGCGGATAGTACTTCCTTGTGGGATGTGCATATACAGAGACGGCTAGTCTATCCGCACCAGCGGACAGCGCAGGCTATGGTTGCACCTCGGGTATGGTAGTCACGTGATATGGTTGTTCCGAGATCACTCACTTTATTCGGGAATCTCGGATCGAAGTGAAGCCAAGCTAAGAGTTAGCGGGAGGGGAGCGATTTGAAACTCCGTGGGGGCTATTTAATCTTCCTCCTCCCCCACTGGGGCAGAGAGTTTTTACGGGACGTTTGACATTTATATATTTTCATTTATTTTTTTTTATTTATAATTCATATATTTCCATGTATTTTCATGAATTTTAATTTCGCTCGAGTCTCAGCTTAAGATTCAAACTCTTTTGCTGCGGTAGCTTGGTCCACTATATAATCCCTCGAGGCCGCTAAGTTAGGCATCTGTTAAGGCTGAAATATATACCTACATCAAAATGAACGAAAAGCAACTTTCCTCGGAGGGAGAAACTCATGTGGGTCTTCACCGCTCGGGTTCAGACCACGATCAGGACCTGGAGTCGGTTGCATCGCTAAAAGTCATGACAAATAACCGTGCGGGCGACCTGGAAAAACAGCCAACGTCAACTGCTGGCACTCAAACGCAAGATAACATACCGGAAAGCGAGGACGACCCTTTCAGAGTGAAATGGGACGACCCCGAAAATGACGTTGAGAACGTCCAGAGCAGATCGCTGCTTCTCCGCTGGCTGTACGCTATCATTATATCGTGCTGCTCGGTCGTGATTACCTGCTCCAGCTCCATCTACAGCATGGCAGTACCGGGCATTGAAAAAGACTTCGAGGTCTCGCATACTGTCGCCGTAATGGGTATTACATTTTTTTTGCTCGGCATGGGATGGGGGCCGGTATTCTTGGCACCGATATCCGAGTTCCACGGGCGGCGCGTCGTGTACATTTTTAGTCTGGCATTCATGCTGCCGTTTCAAATCCTGTGCGGGTTTGCACCAAACATTGAGGGGCTTCTTATCGGGCGGTTCCTGGCGGGCTTTTCGGGATCAGCGTTTATGGGCGTTGCCAGTGGGTCGTTCTCGGACATGTTTACTAAAGAAGAGATCATGCTTCCAGTCATGATGTACACTTTGACGCCGTTTTCGGGTCCCGGCCTGGGCCCGTTAGCAGGAGGACTGCTAGTCGCAAATACACACTATTGGCGCTGGACCATGCATGTCATGTCTATGGCAGTGCTGGTTCTGCTTCTGTGCCTCTTTTTTATCGTCCCCGAGACGTTTGCGCCCGTGTTGCTTAAGAAAAAAGCGCGCCGCCTGCGAAAAGAAACAGGCGACAACCGGTACTACGCGCCAATCGAGCGGTCTTCAAAGACTATAGTGGAAACCATCTTTCTAAGTTGCAAAAGGCCCGCGCTCATGCTGGTTTACGAGCCCATGCTAACTCTTTTGTGCATTTACTCCGGCTTGCTCTTGTCTTTGCTATACCTTTTCTTTGTGTCTTACCCTTATGTGTTTGAAACGGTTTACAATTTCGATACTACGCAAGTCGGTCTAGCATTCATCGGCCTTGTTGTGGGGTGCATAGTTGCCGCGCCTACTGTCATGCTTAACAAACAATACGTTCGACGGCAGACACTGCGCAAAGGCGCGTACCAGCCCGAATTCCAGCTTCCGCAAGTTGTTATTGGAGCCGTTGTCATCCCCGTTGGTCTCTTCATATTTGCCTGGACGCCCTACGCGAAGCTACATTGGATGGGACCTGTATTTGGAGGTGGGTTCATTGTATTTGGCCTAGTGGTTTGCTACAATGGCATTTTTGCCTTTACGATTGACGCTTACCGCCTGTTTGCCGCCAGCGCTATGGCATGCAACGGAGTGGTGCGGAGTACTATGGCGAGTGTGTTCCCGTTATTCGGGTTACAAATGTATCAAAACATGGGCATTCACTGGTCAACCACAATGTTGGCGCTGATTACGGCGGGATTCATTCCCATGCCAATTTTGTTTTACAAGTATGGCCAGAGGATACGGGCCAAGAGCAAGTTTGCGTGGAAGGAGGCGTATTAGCATTACGTTGATCATTGGGCGTTGGGCATCAAGCATCAAGCATCAAGCATTAGGCATCAGGCATCAGGCATCAAGCATCGAGCAGCAGGTACACCGTAGTGATCTAGCAGCCCAAGTAACTTTTGACTTACTATATTCTGTTTTTGTTGTTGTTATTTTGAATAATCATGAAACTTTTTCAAAACCTTTCAAAGCTTGAATGAAGTTTTTGGATCCATCCATCCACTGTATTATTGTAATATCAAAAAGCCATGGACATCCATTTGTCCTGTGTTGAGGCGTAGAGACTGGTGGCCAAGGACCTCCGGGGGTCCGGTAGTACCAGGCTACCATAGGCAGCATGTGATTTTGTCTCTGTGTGCTGCCTCTCCTCTTTTTGCAAAAGTTACTTGTTTTCATCACGAGCCAGCGTTGGATCTGGGCTTACACGTTAATGGCGTGCGGATTGAAGAGGAGAATCGACGCTGTTCAAAAAGGAAGTTTTCATAGGAGACTATTCTAGCTATAACAACTATGCTCTAAACTACCTAAGAAAAAACAGTCTCTTTGAGAGATGAGGTGCAAAATCCTGAATAAAGTCGAATCAAAACCACAAAAAGAATAACGAAAAAGAATGGTAACTGCTAAAGATTATAACCAATCATATGTTTGAAATATGTAGAATTGACTTTTTTTTCGAAATTAGATGCCAACCGAGCTCCCTAAATCTAGATCAGATTTTTGCGTATTTTATATATAATTCTATATTGACAAGCCTAAGTCTAGTTATGTGCAAGATAGACAAAGTTCTATGCGTTTATGGCTTTTAGATCGATGAAGTCAAAAATGCCCAGTTTTTTCTTTTTCTTTGAGTGTTTCGTAGACTTTATAAATAGTCCTTTAATTTTTTGTATTGATGGTTCATGCAAAAGCAAAACTGGACTGTACAGTCGGTATATAGATGGAGTATTTAGAAAATAAGAAAAATATATGTTTTCTTTTCCTCTTGCGTGAGGACTAGTTCTGGATCCCGCTGGTTTTCACCGCGAATAGACTGCTTCCATAAATCTCAAAAGACTCACTATAGGTGCATCGAGTTTCACTCCATTGTTGCAGTGTGTAACAAAAAAAAAAAGTAGAAATAAAATTAATACAATCGAAGCGGGTTTCTACAAAAGAGCCTGTTTTTCGGTAACGCTTGATAAATCCAGGACTTTCTCTATAGTTATTGTAGCATATTCTAAAATCCCTTTTTGCATTTTTTTGTAATTCTCAAGACTGAGATCATCATGATGAAGGAGGTTCTCTGCAACTATTGAGATTTCAAGCAGTACGGTTATGATTTTTTGGACCTACTTCTCACACGAAAATGGCTCATGAAAGATCGCTCTACCTATATGCTAGTCTCTATGGATTTATAAACCAATAGTTCACGAAGGTGCATACACCAAAGTTGAACCTGGTCGATACATATATTTTGCCATATTGTAGTAGCTACTCCACAGCCAGACAATTATATTAAAGTGCCATGTTACATATACTAGGATGATATTTTGATTGGCCATTAAATCATGAAAAAAACGCCAAGCTCAGAAAACTCTACTCTTCGACAGTAATACCTTTCAATGTCTTGCAATTTCATGAATTTTCAGCCATTCTTTCTATCTAGATCAAAACCTAACAGTATAACTAGCCATGTAATTTGATTCCGTAATTCAGTAGGTTAACTAATTGAAACGACAATTGGACTAGGAATCTAGAAAACTAGAATATACAATAGCAAAAACACACTGCCCATAGTTATGAAAAAATATATCGAGCCTCCCCCCCCCCC
>JAJMAH010000132.1:0-11753 GCA_030564925.1 Geotrichum aggregatum | reverse complement strand
TTCAGACCCACGGTCAAGCTCAAGCTTGAAAAATCATTGGTTCAACCATAGTGTAGTATTTTGCATGCCGAAGAACAAATTCAAGAAATAAACTTGTCGAGTCCGAACTTGCTATAACTTTTGGAGATTGATCAAAGAAACAAACAAATAATTAATTAGTAGATCAAATAAGTAAATATATAAATAAATAAATGAATAAATAAACAAATAGAAAGCTTTGTGATATCATATCTCAATTCTGTGTATACAACAGTTATCCTTCTCTCCACAAACAAAACACAAAACCTCTTGCAATTGATTATTTTTTAATTGTTTTTTCATCTGAGACCACTTGATTGTGTAAAAAGTTCAGACGGAACAGATCTTCTTTTATAGTATACACTGACTGCTATGCTGATAATGATTATGACTGAAAGAATTCATAAATATATCTATACATATATCTATATATAAAAATACATGTGTAGGGGCGAACAAAAAAAAAATAACCAAAAATGACAGTAATACAGTGTGAAGGTAAATCAAAAAGAGAAGCAAGTCGTGAGGATAAAGATACAGTAATAAACATGAAGAACAAAATAAATCAAAAGAAAATGAATAAAAAAATAGTGCAAAGAAGGAGAAAAAGGGAGAAAAACTAGAAAATAAAAATGAAATAATAAAAGTGTCAAATAAATGAGAGGGCAAAGTGATTGTATCAAGGTCTTGGTGCCGAAAGCACTTCTTAGTTGTTCTTATGTATCGATGGCAAATGCAACTGCGACTGCGACTGCAATTGTAACTGCTTTACATGATGATGGGGTCGTCGTTAGGCATGTCAAAACCCGTCATTCCAGCCGCAGTAGTGTTCAAGCCAACCATATCAGTCTCAACCACACCGTTTGGCGGTCGTGAAAAGTCAAACACCAGCGAGTATATATCAGACATCCACTCGTTTCTAAAATTGAATGGAATCTGATCTCCCATGTTGCCATTGCCGTTACTGTTGCTGTTGCCGTTACCGGTGTTGGTGGCGTTGTTATTATTGCTATTATTGTCAAAGTCGCCACTCATGCCAGTGTCAGCACCGCTGGCAAGGCCCATGGCTACCTGAAGGTACTGCTGCGACAGTCGCTCAATGACATCGTAGAATCGTGCCGCAAGCCCGTTCTGCTGTGTCAATGACAACAACAAGTCTTTGGTCCGGGTCACATCGTCCAGCCAGGCCGGCGCGTCACGCGCGTTCGGCTCAGCCGACAGACAGATAATTGGAATGAGGCTGGCCTGAAACAAAAAGTACAGTGCGTACCATACTGAAATCGACGAGTGCTGGAACGTATTGAGGAAATCTGTCACGAGGGTTATGGTCTCGCGCGCGCTCTGAATACAGATGCGGCGGCATTCCTGTTCGGCGGGGCTATTGGTCAGGTGCGCCGCTGCCATGCGTTGCTTGTTGTCGCCTACTAACAGCACCCGCTGTAGAATAAACGGCCGAAACATTATTACCTGAAAGTTTTTGGCGCGCCACAGTAGCCGGTACCGTGTGAGCACAAACCACTGCCGTGAAGTGTCCATGGGCCCGTTCTCTTGAAAGTAAGCAGGCAGATCCGCCATGAAGGCTTCGATGGATCTGTTGAACTCCAGCGATTCTTCGGCGGACGGGCTGGGCTTGGAAATGAGTCGGTTGTACATGCCGTTTGTAAGAATACAGAATTTGCTCTGGGCAATGATTCCAGAGTATATCGTGGGTCCCGACATCTGAAGAGGCATGTCGACGGTCTCGGCCGTAAGTGCCCGGTCGTTTATATTGAGGGGAAGCTGGACGTCGACAATTTCTGGCGCTGGCAAGTTGATTGGCCGGCCGAATGTGACTGCCGCGCCCGCGTCGAAAATGTACAGAACCCACCACACACGGCGCCTCATTTCAAGCTTCAGTGGGCTGCTCTTCCAGCTGGGGAACTCGCGATACAGACCCAGTCCAAGGGCCATGCGAACAGCCAAACCCAGATAGTTCCAGCCCGTATTGGGCTTATTTCGTTTCTGCACGTAGTTAGACAGCAGCGTTAGTGCTTGCACTAACGGTAGGCTGCCTGTTTCCAAGATGCTGGAGTTGAGCTTGCTTCGCGCCTGGTGGTAGTAAATGAGGTCCGCGCTATTCTTTTCGTTGCAAATGCACCAGGAACCTAGTGCCTGTACAGCGTTGTGGAGAAGATCCCACACGTCGGCGCGGGGTCGCGGTATAAGCCCTTCGTATTGGGCGCGGTAGGTCTGCTCGTGAATGATTGGGTATGACGAATTGTAGTACAGGAAGAAGGCGTCAACCAAGTTGTCGCTGATAATCTTGGGCATGGGCGTCGATGCAATCGTATAAAGGTTTTCGCGTGTTCTGTAGTCTGTATCGTCAGTATCTTCTGGGGTGACTGGAGTGTCCCATTCGGATATTCTGAGGGCGCGCAGCAGCACGGAGCTTGATGCCAGGCCGAAGTAGCCTGTGCCTTTGGGGTTGATTGACAGCGCTGCCATACCATCGGTCAGCTCGCTGCCTTTGAGTTCCTCCTCAATCCAGTCAAAGCCGTCGGCTTCGTCCGGTACCTCGTCGTCGGGCAGCACCGGCCGATGGGCTGGCGGTTGAGGTTGGAGCGGCCGCTCTTCAGAGGGCTCTCTTTTGATACCGTCGTATTCGTCCTCTTCTGTTTGAGCGAACGCACGCCGTGGATCGCGAGACTTTGCTAGAAGCTTGTCTATATCGGCGTTAGGCAGGATGTCACAAATAAGCCGTTCCAAGCGCCTGGCACGGTCTTCAACTTTGGTGAGGTAGCTATGCGGGTTAGATTGATTCTGGACTTTGTGTGGTAGGGGCCTTACCTTCTTGTCAACGGCGAGCGGACCGTTTTTGGTGAGTATTTGCAGGAGCGGTTGTACTGGTTGCATTTTGAGCAGGAGGGCAGGTCCTTGGAGCACTAAGGGAGTTAGCGATATAGATCAGGAATGTGGGGAAGAGAGTTTAGATTTTTTTTGCGCTTACTTTTAGTTTTCGAATACGACACGAGTCGCACTGAGCCACAAAATGGTGTGTTAGCAGGGTTCGTGGGTCATGGCTGTTTCTTGAATACGTACGGCCTGTTCAATGACTACGTCGGAGTAGCTGGACATTGCGCGGGAGTGGTGCTGGTATCGGGGGAAGTTGTGGATGGAGTTGGCTGGGTTGACTGGGTTGGCTAGGTTGATTTGGTCGACTGAGCTTACGGGGCCTTGAGGGCCTATCGAACCTACGGGGCCTATTGAGTTTATCGAGCTTATGTGGCCTATTGATCCTACTGAAGCGGTTGTAGCGGAGTCGAGTCGATGCGATGGCTCAAAGGGGGTATTATGAAGGAGCATTTAGCGGATTTGAAGAGCAGGTGGTTGTAGGTGTAGATGAGAGATGATGCGTATGGAAGTAGGAGCGGAAAAAGAGAAAGATCTGTACGATCTGTAAAAACTGTTGGAGCCGTAAGAACTGAGAGTAATCGTAAATGTAAAAGAAACGGAGAAAGCAGAAGAATAAAAAATCGAAATAAAAGTCAAAATCAAAGAAAAAAATGGTTAGTTTTATAGTTTCGTGCTATAAAAAGTGTGTTACAAGTATAAAAAGCCACTATTGATTTGGACATGGTGAGATTTTTCAGAGTGAAAAGAAGAAAATGCACTCACTCACCAAGATGCTCTGATAGTTGGCGGTTCTTTTTTTTTGGTGAGCAGTACAAGGCGTGTTCAAGCGACGCAGTAGTATGGGCTTCAGGAGAGGTTGCTGGTGCTTACCATAAACCTTCAAGCAGTCTTGATACAGTCCTCTTTAGAGGCTAATGCTGAGAGATTTGGACTCATTGATGGAATATCGGCAGTTGCAGGCCTCAACGGTCAAAAGACTCAAAACGGCAGTGTGTACTCCTCCTGCTCCTGCTCCAAGCTCATCTTCCACCGTTTCAGCACTTTTGGAGAAATGCACCTCCAGGCCAGCACCAAGCAACGGCATGCCAAACACTAGACGTTGAGCGCAGCCGAAAGCGCAACAGGCGCGGCCACGATTCTCAAGCATTTATTATCTGCATCTTCTCAAAATATTTACCTTCATCATCGATATCACCTTATTCGTCTGTGTTTGCATATTCTGAATGCCCAATCGCGTCCCATATGATCAATGGCATTTTATCCCCTTTCGACCACTTGCGCAAACCGTTTCCTTTTTTCTTTTATTTTATTTTTCTGTTGATTTTGCTCGTTTTGGCTGTTTTCACTGAATCTATACAGGATTGACTTGGACGATGTCTCATCAAACATCAGAGCATGTAGACTCTTAGACCGAGTATGTTTTGTTTTTGGTTTTCTCCTGGTCGTTAGGTCGTTTAGTCTTTTGGTCTTTTGGGGTCTTGATGGTCTACATGCCCGGTGGTTTGGCCTGCCGCTGCCTGCTGCTGCCTGCTGCTGCCTACTGCTGAACGAAGCCGCTGTCAACCATAGTGTACTTTAGTCCTGTACAGATGGTTCAAATCTCCATGCTCACCGTTGCCAGGCATGCCAAATCTGCTCACGTGCCTGCTACTGGCTCCAGTACAGGCAGCAGCGCCGACCTGCGCGCACAGCTTGAGAAACGTCACCGTGAAACAACCAGAGAACAGCGCTAGCTAGGTAGCCTTCTGCAGCTGTCTTTGGGTCGTGAGAGCCTTTTAAACGTCTCTTTTACATCATGCCAACGCTCACATTATGCCTTGCCGCGGCACATTTTGACAGGCGCTGTGGCCTCTGTCCACTTTGCACCGTCTGTAGAACACTTGAGATGCTCTCTTTTGCCACAGTTTAAGGGGGGCTCAGGCTCCGGGACTTTTGATCTTGCTCAGGGCCACTTTTTGGGACACGCTATTCTTTCTTGCAGTTATTTTTGAAAAATCTTCTCCTACGGCTTCTTTCTGCTTTTTGTGATTCATGAGCCGGCGTTCCTAGCTGGCACTAATGCTACCCAAATAATCATCAACGCGCGCAGCTCTTCTCGAATGCAAAGGCTCAAGGCCTTTTTACTTCTTTGGAAGAGTTTGTGTGTTTATATTTGGGCATGGCATCAGTTGCGTATACTTGCAATTGCCAGTATGAGCGCTTTCTTCACTCTGTTCTTCCCACACTCCATGTCTTGCCACTTGAGCCCTTTGGTTTATTTCGGGCTCTTGAGAAAAGGTTGGTCCAATTCTTTTCTGTATTGCCTTAGGCTTGTTTATTCCATCAGACCATTTTTGCGGTTACTAAAAATCTACCGTAAATCAAAGAACATGCACCAGCGCTATCGTTAGCGGGACACTGGGCTTTTGCGCCACCGAGAAAAGAAAACTTGCGACTGGCTTTTGCGACCTAAGAGCGAAAAGGTTATCCTTTCCATACATCCGTTTCTCGTGCGATCCGCTGCTCAGGCGCCATCGGCCTGCCACATAAACGAAGCGTCCAGCGATTTTGTTTGGTTTTAAAAAAAATTACTGAAAGCCGTACTCAGCTAGCTCTGATCTCTCTAGTTTAAGCTGGAGAAAAAAAAAGAAACCAGACATGCCTCGCTCAGAGCCCGCAGTCTGGTTCATCTGCTTCGTCTCTTCTTCGCTCCGGAGGCTTTCACTTTATTGCCGGCTCCATTCTTCTCGCTGTCAGTAAACTGTAAACGGTATGGCTCATGCTGCAACTTTGGCTGCCGCTGCCGCTGCTGCTGCCGCTTTTGTCCGCCGCTTTGCCTCGATCAAGCCTGCTCAAATCTTTAATAGCTCTTGTATAGATTTTTTCTGCGTCAAGCAACGTCACAGGGTCGACGTCCAACACCGTTATACGTCATTCCCGAATGGCCAGCGCCGGACAGGTGTATTCCGCGAAGACGAAAACCCGCTGAAGAAGAAAAGAACGCAGGCAAAAACTAAGGAAACCCTAGAGATCCCGCGGCTACAGATCCTGCTTCATAGGAGCTATACTGAAGACGGCTTGAACAATATTTGAGGCCTGTATCTGACTATCGTGTCTGATTAACGTTCTTTGAAGGTATTTATTGATGTTTGGTAGTATACAGCAGCAGTATAGTGTGTACATGTACGCACAAAGTGCGCCGTAACTACTCAAAACAGATCTCCAAAACTGCAGCTTTACGGAGATATCTGGAAACATGCAGTAGATTTCGATGAATCTGAAGCAAGCGCATGGAGGAACAGAGGACTCCTCAGTTTGCCCCATGAGATGTGGCTTGTGGCTTACGCTCGTGGCTTCAACTTATGGATGCCAACTGCCATTTGGTATCGCTCGAGCTCCATCTTGCAATGTTTGTTTCAATTTGAGCATGAGCAAGAAAGCAGTATTCAGTTGTGGGCTCACTACATGCTGAGGCAAATCTTCTCGTCTACTGGTATATCAACGCCATGCCTTACGTAACATTTAGCCAGGCTACATCACCTCGGGTTTACAGCTATAGCCGGCGCTGAAAAGAAACATAACAGAAGGCAGTTTGCTATGGGAGTCTAGTTAGACTGATTGGCCTGTACATGCGCCCAAAGTTATATCCATGGCACTCTTCATTTTGTCTGGCGACATGCCATATCTAGCTTCTCCGGCCTAATCAAATCTTGAACAGGTTCTGTCTCGTAAAGCCGTTTTCTCCGTGTCAATACTGTAAGTGTGTTTCGTTTGGTTTTTGGCACTGATCATGTACTCCTTCCCATGTCTTATCTTACTCTTTCCTTTTCTATACCAATACTCCTCTGTTCTTGCTCTTATTTTGCCTCTCTTCTTCTCAGGGAAGTCTACACATGTCAGAAAAGACGCGCCGTGGGCTTTCGTTGTTGTCTCTGGACTTGATCGTGATCTAGTTTCACCTGGTACTGACACGTTGGTTGCTATAATATATCCACCATCTCAACATTAACAAGCTGTAAACATCTAGAATATTGAACAAAGAGCGGCTAAATAGTATCTGAGTTTTGATATCCTCTCTTCTTTCGAACTTCTCGCAGCCTGCGGAATAAGCGAAATAATAAGCTAAAGGGAGAACAAATGGGCTGACAGTTGAGTTACAATGTTCCAAAGAGTTGAGATGTTTCATTACGCGCGCACTGCTTGTCGCCTATATCAATACCGCTAGCGAGCTATAGCTGTACCAATGAATAACCCTCAATTGCAAATTAATCTGCCATAACGTCAAGAAGCAGCAATGGTTGAAAATCTTCATAACAAGTGGGCCATAGGCACACTTTAAGCTGAAGCTGTTATACTAACCACTAAGTTCAACGTTCAATGAGTACTAATAATACTATAATAAATGTTACTGTGAGCTTCGTGTATAAAGAATAGAATGATCACAATCATGATCAACGATATGAGACATGTGAAAATTAAATGTCAAGTGATGCTAAGAGCTGTCCGCGCCAGCGGGAGAGATGTGATCAAAGCTCAAAAACCGTTTGTTTTTTGTTGGCTTTATAGTTTCCAACTCACTTTTTTTTTTTTTCATGACCCTGAACCAAAGAGACTGCTCAATCGCTAGTGTTATTACACCATCTGTTTTCAAGGCAAACTCGCAATTTTGACTCTTGAGCCCAAGTCCAGACAACCTTACGACTGCAACGAGCATTTTACGTGAAAGCTGAATGGAGCAATGTGCAGGCAGGCGAGAAGATGCAAGATTGACAGCCCCAATGGCCATCTCATGTTGTTGTTAGTGTCGTTGTGGTTTCTTTAAAGCCTTTACTGCGCTCCACTTTCAGGCTGGACATACCCACCTTTTGAAGCCACCTTAGCCACGTAACCGTTTTCGTATTCTATAGCGATCTCGCAAACAGATCCGGGCTCGAATTGGCAAGCTCAGGCCTGGGAAGCTGCTCAACCACGACACGCTCGAGCTCAATGCCCATTGGAGTTCATTATTCAGCTTTTGCACAATCGTCTCCTTTTGTAAGCTGACTTTTCAGCGTTAACGGTGGGGGGGGGGGGCGTCCCACTTTTTTATGCATGTACTTCAACCGCCATACTCATTTGATTTCACGCAAACTCGCCTGTTGTCATTTTATCTCGATATACCATAAGCTTCTGAGTTTCCGGATCAATACAATTTGAGTACCAATAGCGGCATTTAGGCTTACTGCTAGGGCTGCCTTGAACCACTAAAAAACAAAATGCCTAGACCCGACCGCAAGTAAAACGTCATAAGGGATCAAGCCAGACCATTTAGCCTGCTGTTTATTTAAAAAACAATAACGTTTCTATGCCTCGAGCCGGATTTGAACCGACGATCTCGTCATTACTAGTGACGCGCCTTACCAACTTGGCCATCAAGGCTAATGAGTTGGCATTGGAATTGGCGTGTAGAATTGAATTTGGAGCAGTTAGTTAACGCCCATAAACACGGTAAATGTGCCGCTTAAGATGCAAATGCCATGCCAACCATACCGCTCAAAAACAAGGGGATACATCATTTCAACAATACTACCAAATACTGAAGACGAAACAGTTTTACCTGCTGTTTTCCTTTTTTTGTACTTTTATAGGAGTTTTTTTCAGCGCAATCACTTTTGACTGGACTCGTTCGGTTTAATTTAGTTTAATTGATTGAGTTTTCGGTTCGAAGAGGAAATTCTCTAGAGTGACCCGAGTTCTGACCTTCAGCATATAGGCCACTTATGAAGCAAAACAGAAAACCTCTCGACTGTACTTCATTCAGACACTCTTTGCTTTTTAACGTGTGTATATGTGTGAGTGTGTTTTTTACCGTTTGTAACTCAGAATAATATTTGCTTCTTGACGTGACCTTAATCTATTCATCCATTTACTTGTTGTAACTACAGAATGTTTCCTGCTCGCAAACTCCTGCTCTTTTTTATACATAATCAGGACGAGTCCCCGTTAGGCGCCATTCTGTCACGCATGTGCTTACAGCATGCGGATCGTCCTGCTACTGCGTAGCAGTTGTCTACGAACGCAAAAGCATTGTTTCACTGAAAACCTCTTGCACGCTCGACACGCAAGCTGTCAATTTTGTGAGCTAGACGCTTCTATGGTAGCGAGTATTGAGGAATTTCCCTAATAAAGTACATTCAAAGTTATTGCACGTCAAGATATGCTATAGTTTAAACGCCAAACCAAATGCATGCCTTAGCGCACTCTGTCTTGCTCAGGCCCCAATTGTCTGCTAAAATAGTTTCTTGCCTGGAATATAGCATCGTTCACTTATGACGGACGTGGTAGCAAAACTATGGAGTGAGAACATAGAAAGCAGCGTTTTCAGTTTTCGGAAGAGCAAATTTGCCATACCAATCTTGGTTTTTCATCAGGAACAGAACTTTTGTAAATGATTGTTGTGTAGTCATAGTTGCTATCAGTGTTTTGACTCAAGCAAACAATCCCATGCAATGATGTACTACGTACTTAACTTTTATATTTAAACTGAATTGAAACGTTTATGCTGGAGTTGGAGCTAGCTGAGTGAGCTGTGCTAAAAACCGTTGGCATGTTTGGTGATGAGCGGCTGAAATAAACTTGTGGATCCATGCATATCAGATAATGAGTCCGTTGAACTAGTTTAGTCTGGCCTGCTACATCATATAGGGCATCAATCCCGCTCGGCACCATATAGCTCAGATCCATGTCTGTTTTTTCTCGCGTTTTTGCAAAAGCTCAAGGCTACTGGAGAAATTGGGGTTTCCCCCACTATATGCGCGTCAACTACACTATCAGGATATTGTAGTTTTGCGTGGACTTCTACGCGCAATGAAACCCAAGGTCGTTACAGTATACTGTGAATGCTATAGCTTTAAATTATACTGTAGGCTCAAAAAATAACCCTCAATAGTATGCAGCAAGTCGTCTACAAAAGATAATACCAACCCTACTTTGTGTACTTTTATGATTTCTAGTGTCTCAGCTCATTTTATGTCTAATTTATATTGCACTCAACATCAATGTTTCCAGCTAAAGTCTAGAATTGTTATATTTTAGCATGTACAAAGCATGTCTATACTTTTGATTGCTTGCTTGTGTTTGTTGAGTTCTCCTTTTAGCATCGTTGTTGTCTAGTGACGATGTTCCTTAAGTCACAAACTCCGTTGTTACTAACAACCTGGTTGTACTTTCGCGTGAAAACGCATAAACGAGATCAATGAAGTTTGAGAGACTCTTTGCTCGCTACCGGTTACCTCAATGTGAGATTTTTTTTTGTCGTAGCTCTTCAGAAAACATTTGTTAACCTCGATTGGCACAGCCGCAATTTTAATCTGGTTTAGATCGTAAGACACGATTGCAATATAATAGCAAGAGAGCCCAAAACTACAACACAGCCCTGGGTGTATTCATAGTCTTCAGGTGACTAAGATTTTGGCTTTGGCTCACGACGGAGATAAAATAGTAAGTTTATCTAGTATGCGAAGGGTTTTAGAGTTCTGCTGGGTCATAAACTATTAGTCTCATTTCCAGAGGTCCAGGATGCGGAGTTTCAAATATTCTTTCTATGTCCCAGAGTTTTGTATTGTCATTTCTAACTTTTTTTGATATTACTCTCCCATGAATTGTAAGGAGTCATGACATACATTTCAAAAATGTTGGCTTCGTGAAAGGTCACTTGTTTTAATGGGAATTCTGTGGTTAACAGGCGTGTTTTTTACAATGTTAAAAGAAAGTGTTTAGAACCACTACTGATTGATTCTTTGATATTGTGTAGCACAGAAATATCACGCATGTTGATTGTTTTTAGCTCGCAAATCAAGACTATTTCAACAGGGTGTAAACGATATAAAGAAACATGATAGCTAAGGTTGGTGAAAATGGCTTCATTGATAATCACAAATTCTGGCGGCGTAAGAGAATGCAGGTCTTTAACAACAATGTTGAAAACGACTTCGTTTCCATCTATTTATTTTTTTAATGGATTTGTCCAAAATTTCATTAACTTGAACATTCTAGACAGCTTGATAAACAAATCACTTCATTGTCGTAATAACAATAAATCAATTTAATGTCCAGGCTAAATGGGGAGACTACACAAGCTGTAATAACTATTTATACCTGAAGAAGAGGGACAGTTCAGGTTTTTGTCTGATACAGACCAATTCAGCTTACTCGCCGTGTTTGTGTTTAATTGCGTCGATGGTGTCGGAATACTCCCTGAGACTGCAATGGGCCCCAACGCTAAGGGAAACCTGGTTGTATGGTACCAGGGGAAAACCTTCTGCAAACTACCCTATTCATTGTCGTAGCTAAATGTGGAAACTACTCTAACTGCAATAGTCACTCACGAATAAATGAATGAAAAGATTGAAATCACGGCTATGAAAGATTATGTAGAAACAAAAATGGTAAAAGTAAAATATAAACACAAAGTAAATAAGATCTCCCCAGGTCTGCATCAAATACAGTCAAGACGTGTTCTTTCTTCCTTCATGGATGGCTTGAGCCAAAATTCGTTTTACCGTAAGTCAAAACCCGAATCACTCTTGAGAATTCCCCCTCCGAACCAGGCAAGTCCAGTCAAAAGCGCCCGCGTTAAAAAAACCTATCCAAAGGTGCAAAAAAGCCGCGAAAAGTCGTTTTACTGTGAATGAATGAATGAATGAATAGATTGAAATCACGGCTATGAAAGATTATGTAGAAACAAAAATGGTAAAAGTAAAAGATAAACACAAAGTAAATAAGAGCTCCCCAGGTCTGTATCAAATGCAGTCAAGACGTCTTCTTTCTTCCTTCATGGATGGCTTGAGCCAAAATTCGTTTTACCGTAAGTCAAAACCCGAATC
>JAJMAH010000131.1:0-55535 GCA_030564925.1 Geotrichum aggregatum | reverse complement strand
GCCTTGAAACAGTATTCTTCCATCGTTTGGAGGTTGCTCGGTCGCGCCACTTATGGGTTGAGCATGCACAATATTGGTGTCGTAAGGATCCCCCGGGTCCAAAGGATCCAAAAACACGTCCTCATTTTGTGTGGCAGCACTGCCTCCGCTGTCGTGTTCGTCGTTGCCCTGGACCATTCTGGTGGTGGTGCGAAAAAATTTTTGCGCCACCACCTTTTTCCTCGCCGACGACATCGCCGTCATCCAGCATGATGTCAGGGGGATCTGGCTCATGGATGATGTCTGCTTCTTCAGTAAGATCCTCAGTTCCGTCAATCATGTCGTTTGAATGTTCATTTTGAAAAACAGAACTTTTCAGTTCACCTAACGACCCATAGCTATTATAAGAGATCCTGAAGAGAGAAACCCTTACAAATTTTATCTGGTTGGTCTCTTGGCCCAGTTGGTTAAGGCATCGTGCTAATAATAAGAACTCTTCGTAGTTAACGCGAGGATCGGCGGTTCGATCCCGCCAGAGACCATTGTTTTTATTAGTTGTGTTGTGCCTATTCAAACTATATAGCTTTTCATTAGCTTATCTCTTGCGTACCCTATCAAAGTGCTCCATGCTCTCTTATACAGAATTACAAAGCTCAAGGATGCAAACAAGTAGCAAATCAAATAAATATGAGAATCTAAGCTATTGTCTATAAAAACATTACAGATCTATAGCTATATCATGATCATTACTTTTTCAAAAATTCAGCGAGCCACGGCAATTACAATAGACAGAAATAAATAAATAGCTTTCTCTTGTTGGCGCGCAATGTGCTGACCTTGAACTATCTGCACCACTCAATATTGATTATTCCTTTCACCCTCGTTCATGCCACTTTTTGGGCTTTCTTATTCCTGTTGCAATTTCCAGCAGCTAAATGATCATATACATTCAAAACTGATGATGAAGCCTTGGTAAAGCTGGAGTCGTCATTGCAAGTAGTTGTAGAGAGCTTTCTCTTCTTCTTTTTTGATTGTAGAGCCATCCGTTTATAGTCTTGCACATACCATGCAGCCTGTGAAAACTCTGGCATTTCATACTTGTAGTCGACACACGTCGCTTTTTTGATTGAAGCTTGGAAAAGTAGCTCTAAACAGCTTGCGTCTTCTGCGTGGGAAGGTTTGGGCATGGTACCGCCATAAAGAAAGAAATGAGCAAGATGTAGTGCGCATCTGGCCACTACAGATGGCCAAATAGAAGCTAGCGACTGATGATACAGAGCCTTTTCGGCCAAGTAAAATGCCACGTCTCTCATGATTGAAATGTCCTTTTTGTTTTTGAAAAGAGTGCAGGCAAGGTAGACGTCGACGAATGTGTCAATAGTCGGACAGCTAATGGTCCATTCAAGAGTGCTCAGAATATGGAGCTCCATGCTGTAATAGAACTTACAAGTATCGGATGTACCTGAAAGTTTGATAATGTCTGATATTGGTGGTACTCTGGTTTCTTTTTCGCAGTATTTTGCCGCAATCCACAAACTGGTGCATCCCAGTAACAGGTAGTGTCGCTTGAGTATCACTCGTTTGCTGCTATAGCGGTCCACCAGATTTACAGCCAGGAACAGTGTTTCAGGTGACAGCTCCATGCTAGTGTGTGCGTAGACCAAAAAATCCAGCAGGTCAGGCCGCATGTCGCAGCGTACTTCTGGCTGCTGGACAATCATTTTCAAATTTGGCGGCAACCGCGATTCAAGGGCATGGAGATGAGACAGGATGTCCTTGCCATATTCGTCAAACTCATACATGTACATGCTGAAATCAAAAAGAGTATAGAAAGTAGAAGAAGGAAATAATAGATGGTTGATTGAATGCTAATCGTGTGGTATTAACACAGGAGCGGCCGGCGTAACTGCTGTGTAGCAACAAGTTCCGCTAATTATGTTCAGAATTAAATTTGAATATATAGAATACTTTAGCTGACAGCTTCTGTACAATTTTTGAAGAGCTTTGCAATGGACACGCTGTTAAAGGATCCCACAACTTTTTCATTGTATTTAACCATTGCCTGCTCATACTCACACAGTGTGTGGTGTATGAACTACTTCAGCGCAGTCAAAATAACCAACGAGTTGAAGTTGACATCGAGTTGCAATAGGTTACTGCAATATTCATAACGTTCATGCTAGTGCTGTCATTTCACTCAGTTATCTCAGTGCTTAAAATGTACTCATAAGTCAACAGCGAATTGGAAGCAGGTGAAAGTAAAAACAATGGCCACCGTTGTCATGATAGAAGTTCCTGTAATTTGCATCACAGTCCCTAGGCCCACAATTATTAAAACCCATTTTAAAGGATTGATTCTTGCCTGGTGCTCTGGCTGTGGTAGCAACGGCTGCATATTAAACCTTGCAGGGACCGTTTGAAATCCAGGAACTGTCGTGCGTTCTGGCTGCGGTTGCGACTGTTTCACGTTAGCCTCCGTATGGGTCATTTGAAATCTAGAAGCTGTTATGTAAATACTACTACCTGCCTGATAGCTAGGAAAGTACTCCGGAGGCACTAAAGTTCCGGGACGTCGTTTACCGCTACTCTTGCTGGTAGTATGCGCAACTTTTCCGCCAGAGGCCTTATGGTACTTTTCCACTGAGGTAAATGCTGACATTGAAGGATTATTCCAAGACCTAAGATGATAAACTTCATCATCTACTTTGATGGGAATCCTCACGCTCACGCTGGCATTTTTCTGAGTTTCAAAGGAGTAGGAGCCACTATTGCTTGTACATAATTCAGACGTGATTCTTCAAGTGAAGGTGGCACAAAACTCATATTTCCCATATCTGCACCACTGATGTATCCTTGGCCTCTTGGAACAAATATTGGGATGTTACCGGTACTACACGCATAGCCGTCAGAAGAATCTTTTCTGTTTTTGCTAGAAGGTTCATTAAAAATGTTCATTTTGGCTTAGTCTGTAGTTAGTTGATCGAAAGTTGGAGCTGTAGAACCTTCTTGGTTTTTGATATCCAAGGAATAACAGACTCCTTTATACTTGTGCTTACTACGCTCAAACGACGCCCATGGGACCCTGCAAAAGAAGGATCCATAATGCACCATTAACACATGAAAGTCACGACGCCTATAGATTCCTTAACAATGCAATGGATTAAAAAGACGCTGAACAGAACTTCCTGCAAAATGCTCGAACGGCTGTTGCAGGGTCATGATGAATTCTATATCGCTTAAAAGGTCTATGTACCGAAAAAAATTATGACGGACGTCACGATCTTTGAACGGAACGTAAAGTTGTGTACTAAAACAAGAAATCAACGAGCATTCAGTGATTGGCATTCTTGAGACAATAGCCACAAAATACTGTGTTTACTGCCAACAATAGCAATAGTCGCAACAGCATTATGGAAAAGGAGAAAGTGCCATATCTTTAAAAAATAACATTATACTGGATACCCGAATCAAAAAACTTTTTTTATCCCGAGTAAATGAACTGTTAAGACCATTTTCTATAATTTTCCTAGTCTCATAAATCAAGGCTCCATGTGGAGTTTATGAGTTCTAATGACCCACCTGTGACTAGCAAAAAAACAAGGATTTTCAGGTTTATTAGATCTGCTCAAATTTCCAAAAATGATGCATAGCCGCATTTTCCTAAAGTTCAGTAGAGAGTCAAAACAGTTTTTGAGATGTAATTTTCACTTTGTGCTTGGGTTGATTGTGAGACCGTAGTAAAAAAAACGACATGATACTTTGGCATGAGTCACTTCCTCGGTTTCGGAGACATCCACACAATGAAATATATAGCTTCCATATGCTTGAAAATAATTCTAGCCAAGACACAAGCTTGAAGCCACGGCAGGGATTGTAAACGCACCCGAAGTGTAAATAGCCTATGGTTTGCACAAATATATATAGCACACTTGTATCACCAAATCGCAGTGTCATTAGACCACCAAAATCTTTCGATCGCTACTATAATTCTCAAACCAAGCTATGCAGGGTCCAGCCTTATGCCTTAACTCAAAAGCACAATCCAGTCTTCTCATATCTTCCACTGGTCTTAGTGCTCACTGATCTGTAAGAGCCCGAAACCGGAACTTTAGGCATTCCATTTTCTGCTACCAAAGCCTAACTAGATCAAGTCAATTGCCACGTCCATGCCGCGAGATGGGATTCACTATATCAGTATGACATCACACAAGATATCGCATATGACATTGTGTATTAGAAGTTGCATATGCAGTTTGTGGCCATAACATGGTGCCGCCATCATGGGATGATCTGAGATTGGTGAATCGATAGAAAGTGGACTGGGCAGGCTAATTATAAATCAATGAAATATTCAATTGAAAGGCCAGTCTACCAAAGAGATTGTTATTGAAAGTCACTGGGACGAATTTTTAGAAGGCTAACGGATAGGCCACGGAGAAAGATGTTGTAAACGTCAATAGAAAAGCTACTGAATAGGTAATTGATAAGATCACTGATAAAATCACTGATATGGCGAATCGGGTGAGGTGGGGGTTACGTGGGATAACTTAAGGGATCCTCAAGACTACATTCGCTTGATTTATGAGCACTGAAGAAACTAAAAAGAATAAAAGCAGTACTTATATGCAATACAGACATACCGTTATACCATGCCACACAAAAACTAGAAAATGAATGGAAAAGATTAACAAAACAGCTATATCAACAAGCAACATATCTAGCTCCTGACTAAAAGGGCTGGGAAAGGCGGATTCTAGTGTCGTTCACAACAGCAACAACAGCAGCAGCAGCAGCAGCAGAAGAAGAAGAAGAAGCGACAGAATGACACAAATGGTGGTCATATGTCATGACGGTTTTGCGTCCGTTTGCAATCACACCATGCGGAACTCGGTAGATTAACCTTGGCCTCTGCGCCGGCGGCAATGTTGATTGACACTTTGGTTTGGGATTTAAACGCTGACGCTTTGCACGTCTTGCTTGTGCTGATTCTGGCGAAACTGAAACCAAAGGTAATGATGAAGACGAGGAGATAGGGATTCGGGTCGAAGTCAGAATCTGGCGTGAGGTTACAGGAAACTGCAAGCCTTTTTTTTCTTGACGCAATAACGCTGTACAACGATGCAAGTCTGGTTCCAACTTCTGAGCCCATTTCGTATCCAGTTCACGTTCCAAGTTTGGGTGCAGTTTCAATTCCAGCCCCAGTTCTTTTAAAACAGTGATAGAGCTACTAGAAGTCTGTAGATAATCTTTGTGTTGAGATACCATTGAAGCGTGCCGCGGTTCTGATTTATGTTCCTGTTCTGGCTCTTGTTTCAATTCCGGTTCCTGTTCCCAGTGCTGTTCTTGATTCTGATTCTGCTTCGGTCTCAAATCTTGCCTTTGCTCAAATTCGGGTTCAAACTCCTGTACCAGTTTGTTTACAAGGCCCATAGAACTGTCAGATCCCTTTCCTCCACGACATCCTCCGTCATCACCTTCATTGACATTGTCCAAGCCCACACTTGAGCTTGCACCTGAATGCGAGACCAAATATTTGTCTGTATTCTTATCTGAATCGGAAAAAGCCCAGAGTGCGTCTTGAATGTGTTCATAGTCTCTATCAGGTGAATCTTCTACTTCAATAGTAGTTTTGTCTCGTTTTTGGGCTTGTTTGTTTTTATGCGGCTGTTCAAAAGCCGAAAAAGGTATTTCCACAAACGGTTTGACTTCAATCTCAGATTTGATTTCAGTATTTATATCCTGTTTGTGTTCTGGCAAGTGCTTGAAATTTGCTTCAGTGTTGATATGTACTTGTGCACTAGTGCATGATGGTTTGCGTTTGTTTTGTCTAAGGTCCCAGCTGCCTGGCTGAGGAGCTTTGAGAGGATTTGTTGTTCCAAAGAGTGGCAGAAGATGGTTCTGGGGTAAAACCGCGTTGTTGCATGAGCGATGCAGAGAAAATGTGTGCAAACTCTTGTTTTGTTCCTTATTCTCGCTGTCCTTAGAAGACTCAGGCATGCTCAAAGCTGAAGAAACGGAATCCGTTTGACGCTGACCCTCATGATCACCCTGCCAAATCTTGTCCGCTATTCCATCCACCGACGATGACTCTTGTGAACACCGCCTAAAAGAAACGCTTTCCACGCTTTTTGTAATCCCAAACTCATCCATTGTTCGCCGCTCAAAAGCTGCTCGCTCCACATCAAACCGGAATTCATGATCGCCAGAACAGATGTCCCCAAAAACATCCTTCATGCGCAGCCGCTTGTCTCCACCGATGCCATGGTCAAACGGGTACACTTGTTTTGGACCAAACACTTTGATAAGGTTGAACAGCTCAGGAAAGGACGAGTGCCGTGAAAAGTGGTACCGCACGTGGCATGGCAGTAGAGATGTGCCGTCATTAGATTGAATGTATTGTGAGTTTATAAGAGCATTGAATTCGTTCTCATAGAAGCATTGCGGGCGCTGAGACTTGGCTACCTCAAAAACATCGAGAGGCTCTCCTCTTGAATCAACGGACTGAATTTTGCGATGTACTTTTGTGTCTAATGGTATGGATGTGTTGCGCGCCCTAATAGCTGCTTGAGGTGCACCAACTGCCACCTTTGCATGCACTATTCCTGGGATGTCTCTCGTGCCACAGCCACAGTCTGGAGCGCAAGAGCGAAACCTGGTAAGGTCTGTAGTCAAACAGGTTTTTTCAGGATTGTAGTTGAGATTTCGTGGATCTTGTGGGTCTACAAAGAGCGGACCTAGGGTGAATATTGCAGGATCGCTGAGACGTGAAAACTGGGCATAATGAGCAGCGTCTACATGGACCTTTATGCCAAAATAAGCGTGGAGCCGAAGGTATACGTCTTCATATCCTTTAGTCGTAAAGTAAAAGTGAAAGATGGTATCTGGAGGGTATTGCTCTATGAGTTTGATCAAATTAGTGATACCTTCTGCGTTTGGTAAAAGCTCGGAATCTCTGGGTCGTTTGGCGCATATCATTTCGCAATACAAGTTATCAAGCTTGCTCGGGCCAAAAACATATGGGTAGAGCGCTCGCTCATGTTTCAGGCTTTCTAGATTCCAGGGTTCAACTAATATTTGGTTAGATGACTGATCAGTTAAACTTTGAGAACTAACAGATCAAGCTTACTTCGAAAATCACCAGTGTATAAAACCGCTTTGCCTTTTCCTTCAAAGAGAAACATGACTGATCCCGGACAATGATTAGCCTAAACTGTTAGCTTTCTCAGACCTATTTCAGAGGTTTACTGTACGACTTACATCGAATAGCGTAACGGTAAGCTTGTATGATCCTAGGTCAACTAGTTGCGGTACACCTATTGGAAGGGTTCTCTTTTGATTCATATCAGTCTCGGTAAATTTGATATAGGTGCATATTCATACCAGGTAATCTAGTCCCGAATGTTCGCTCTTCAGATGTTTGAACTTGTCTTTCGTTTTCTTTCCTGCAGCCACAGACCTTCTGATAAGTTTTGTCCTTGTCGATAAGACCATCTCCTTTGTAGCAGCGCTGCAGAAGGTCAGCGGGTAGCCTGCCGTCTTGCTATCGAGGCCCGCTAGATGATCAGAGTGCATGTGCGACAGGAACACGTAGAGTGGCGGTTGCTGGCCTGGCACAGTTTTAAAATAGTCCACTAAAAAGTGTGTGAGTAGTACGCGTAATGAAAATCGAGAGTACACACCTCTAATCTCTGGAAATTCGCTGATAAGTCCGCAAAAGTTCTGGCTGTTCGTTAGTTTTTGGGCAGGCTCTTGTGCTGCTACTGACCATGCTCCGCGATGAGCTATCTAAGTTGGGGTTGCTGCTCACGTCAAGGTCGCGTGAGAAAAAAATAATAATTTTGGGTTCATCTCACTTTTCTTAATTAGAGCGCGAAGTCACGTGGGTTTCGCTTTGGTGGCAGTGTGTGATCACAAACGCGCGTACGAACATTCGAGGCCATGCACAGGCATAGGCATACTGTCGTTGCGCAGTCGTTACAGAACTATTCAGAGGGTCACTCCGGCTCGTTTACCGTCCGTAGACAACTGCGATATAAAAGGCAACTGCTATATAAATTAATAGATTTCTTGTTTCCAAGTTTAAGCTTGTTCCATTTAAATCTATAATACCGCGTTACTACCACTGCTCTTGAAGAATGGCTTTTGACCCGCAATATCATCAGTACATCATTTCTGGCGATGATGTAGGAAACATGGACGGTCCTGCCCTAGAAGTTCCAGCGCACCCAGTTTTATCGACTCGTTCAGCTCGTTCAGCTCATTCAGCTCATTCAGCTTATTCCACCACCGCCCATGCTAGGTCTGCCCCAGCACAGTCTGCTCACTCTTCTCACAAATCACGACGACACTCTGAAACTGCATCAGCACCGACACCCTCAGTACACGGGCTGCGAGATAGCTACTTTGACGATTCTTCTACCAACTCTCTCAACAAAAGCTATCATTACGAGGCACCGTTAACTCCGCCCCACGATGGCCCTCCGCCACAACCTTTGAATTCTGCTCAGCAGACTCAACAGAGAATCCCTTCGACGATTTCAGCAATATCGCTCTCACTATCGGTGTTAGTGAAAATACTTAAGTTACCTGTTTTTGCAGTCTCCAAACCACAGCTGCGGGCCCTGATTTTGGCTCTTGAAGGGTTTGCAATGTGGTTTATTTTCAATTCGGTTGTGAAATACATGGGAGGGTATGCGCCTGCGATACTTGCGGTGATGGTAGGCTATATCTTGAAACAAGTTCTTGTAGCCTGATGAGTCGGTACTTTGATATTGATTGCGCTTCATCCCTTGTCGATGTGATTGTGATGAAAATAGGAACCAGAAATGTCGATTGTGCTTTTCTAAACAGAGTAGCCTAGGCAGTGTAGACTAAATAGGCAAGGCTGTGACGTGAAATCATGGTGCAGGAACAAAATTATTCTGTAGTACTGTAAAATCAGCGTTTGCTAATACAGAACGTAAGACGCAAAGACAGCGCTAACTCTTTTGGCACGAACGCTGCTTCTGTCGTTGTTACAAAGTCAATTTCATACTTGAGTTTTTGCCTCGATATTCCCATAGCATAACTAAGTATTTTAGCTCTTACATATATATATATATATAGTACACCGTATTGAAACGTCTCTCAACTCAACTGAGGTTTTCGACGTATTCAAAGGTTCTTGACTTCAAAGTCTCAGGAACGAAAAGAGCAACAATGGAAACTTTGAAGCCACAGAAAACACATGCTCGATCTGGATGGAGAAAAGCTTTTCAGCACTCTAGACTGCACGCCCACACACATCATCATCATCTTAAACCGGCGGTTGCAGATGACCATGTTCATGAGCGTCATGTAGATAATGACAATAACGACTGCTCAAGCTCTAAAGCAGCAAGGCCAAAGTTTTCTTTGAGACTTTCTGCTAGACCAAAATCGGCTGCTGCAATGTCGGCTTCGTCTCCACAGACTTCAATTCAGACTTCAACTGCCATAAATAGTGCTATATTTACAAGTGGCATTGGCACGCCGTTTACGCCGTTTACACCTCAATCCGATTTTGAATCGTTTTCGAGCAAGCAAATCAATACAGAACATAAGGGCAAGTGTCTTGAGTAGACAGCTGTTATACACTACATACCATACTGTACTCAAAGTCTAGAAACTAACAAAAGCAGATAGATTTTGAAACTGTTACTCTTACTCAACCCCAAGTAGGGCAACGAAACATGAACAGGTTTAAGTTTTCGAATGATTCAGCTTACAGCTTGAGAGATTTAGAAGCATCAGCTTCTTTGGATCCTATAACCATTGCCAATTCAGCAAACATTTACAAGTACTTACCACGCTATTCAGTCTGTATCCAGCAGCAACAGCAGCAACAACAACTTAAAGATTCACACATTGTGGCTCCTTTTTGCTCTTCATCAGCGGCAGCGGCAGCCAAGCCGTTGGCAAGAAAGGCCAGTCTTGTTCATGCACTTTGTTTCTCACCTGGTGACCTTCAAGCTCAAAAGCAGTCCATGGACTTTGTATTGGAGAACACCCCCGCGCCCAAAGCTCTGGCGACTGTCAAGACAGAGGGCCTGTGCCGGTATATAGATTTGACACAGAGTTATGAAGAACATGAAAAAATGGTCAAGGAGTTTTGCTATAAAAGCTTTTTTTCAGATCACGGCAAACAACAGAGCTTTACAGTGGTACCTAAATCAGAATACGTGATACAGCTGCAAATGACTGAGATGAGGGACAAGCAGTTGGAGTTTGTGATGGAGCAGGTAAACCTCATGAACAATGATTTGAAAAGAATGCAGTGCGATATTGCTAGATTACAAATGCAAAAGCAAAAGCAATCTCCAAGAATTCAGGGCAGTGATGTCGAGACTTGCTCTAGTCAAAGTGGCCAAGTTCTTAATGAAGAGGCAGCTAATTTATTAGTTCCGTCAAATGCTGAAAGCGATTTGGAAATTGGAATGAGCAAAAGCGCTGAAATAGTGAATACAAGCAAACAGTCAATTGTTGTACAACAAGCTTGCAAACCAGGAAACAGCTCTCCTGCTGTCATTTATGATACTGATCACAGTATCAATCACAACTTGTGGAAATTTCGCCATCATGCTACCCAAAAACACATTTCCATTGTCCGAGCCTTGAAATCGCGACTCGCAACTGAGCATGCTTTAACCCAAAAGCAAGCCGTCAGCAGAGCAAAAACCAAATTAACTAGCAAACTAAACAAAAGGCATGCTAAAGAAATGCAAGATTTAAAAAAAGAGTCGGCGAAAGAAATAGAAGCCCTGAAAACTTGTGTGGTGCAACTTGAAAAACAGGTTGAAACAAGTCAAAATGTGGTCAAGACTTATTCCGCGCTGGCTTTGATGAATTCGGACGAGCCCGAGTGTGCATGCGCAACGGCCAATATGCCAATGCAGGGCGGCTGCGATACATTGGTAAATGGAAATAGAAATACCACCAATTATGGTGTGGAGAAAATTGATGCAGAAACAGAAGCTCATGTTAAAGCAACATTAGACGACTTGACGAGAAAGATCCGCCAAAAAAACCAGGAGCTCTCTGATACTGAAACACGTCTTGTTCATCTAAAAGAGGAGCGTGACGATATTGCATTTGAAAACGGCAAGCTTGCTGATAAACATCAGCTCCTTACGATGCGCGGCGAGCGATTGAACGCGTCTGTGTATGTATTGGTGGCAAAACTTGACGGCATGCAGAAAAGTGTAGACCGGTTAAGCAAAGAGATAGAAGAGAAGGAAGAAGGTCTGAAAGAGATTGTAAAGAGACGGGTTGACTTGGAGGCCCAAAATGCAGATTTGGAGTTGAAACTGGAACAAGCAAAACAGAACGAATTGCACATGACAGCGCTAATTGAGCTAGAAAGAACGTTGCAAGAGGAAGGCAGGTTGATTGCGGTTGTTTGTCTGTTGGAAGATTATTTAGCAGATATATGGAAGGGAATTAATGAGTTTGTAAGCGGCAAAACGGTTTGGCCGGCTATGCTAGATGGCTTGGATGATTTGGGTGACCTCCCAGAATGTGAGTTGGCTCGGTACGGATCTAACAAAAGCCAGTTTTGGAAGACGGTTGAGAAGTACTCAGAGATTGAGTTGATTGATGAAAATGGCATTGAAACTGAAAATGCCTTTAACGTTGATGAAACTGATGGAAAAGCCATTGAGGAAGAAAACAAGCACTTCCAAGACATCGCCAGAGCCAATGAACAAGCTGAAGTACCGAAAAACTTTTTAGAGCCCGAGCTGAAAACTCTGTTATTGAAAGAAAACATCAACCTTTACAAGCGGTCTAAACTCGAATCACTGACGACATTCATCGCTGTTGTGAAAAATTCAAATTCAAGTGAAGAAGAGATTCTCCGACAACAACAGCGACATGCAAAGACCCGGGAATACACTACTATGTCACAAGTCACGTCCAGCTTCACCTACCTTGTTTCCAAGCTCGGACTCACTCTAGAGACTGTAAAACACGTTCTCAACATGAGCACCAAACTTGCCCAAGCCTCCTTACAACAGCAAACTAAACTGAAAGAACAGCACAAGAAGGAGCTGGCAGAGACTGAAAAACAGTGTGCTGAAATGTGTGAGGCGGTCAGTATTAAGTATCAGTACCTGCAACGAAACTGTGATTATTTCAGGTATGAGAATGATTTTTTTATAAAGTTGCATGAGCGCGATAATGCAGCTGCGAATGCCATTGCAAATGCAAATAGTGCAAACGTGAGTAGTGGAGGGCTAGCAAGTTCAAAGCTCAAGGTTACCGTTGACGTTGAGTATCTAAAGAAAAGGTATGGAAGAAACCATATAGAGTGCATTTCATAGTGTCCATAGACTTCATGAATTTTTATAGGCCATAGCTAGACCTAGACTACACACAAATTACTCGTTTTGTTCTCACTTGAAATTTTTTTATTTTTTATTTTGCCATGATTTGTGGTTTATGAAATGTTTTACGTTTCAAAAGTTTTTCCAAGCATGAACAGATACTAGCGGTGCTGCATCTACCAAACGGTGTGGCCACCACAGACTTGGACATCGGATCCAGTCGTGTAGGTTGACGCGTCGCTTGCAAGATAAGCCAGCGCGCCTCGCAATTCGTAGGAAGCTGCCATGCGACCCATAGGGTTCTGAGCTCCCCACTGATTCTGGATACCGGGCTTTTCCTTCAGGAACCCTTGCAAAAGCTTAGTACTAACATAGCCGGGCGAGATGGTGTTGACACGAATATTGTGAGACGCGAGCTCACAGGCTAAAGCTCTACCTAGCTGCAACGCCGCGCCCTTTGACGAGTTGTAAGCGACCCAGTGCATGTCTTTATTGATAACGCTGGCGCTGATGGATGCGGTGATAATCATGCTACCTTGAATTCCACGGGTAAGCATTTCGCGTGCGCCTGCTTGGCAGGTCAAAAAGGCACCGTTGACGTTTACATCCATGACCTTGCGGAAGTCTCGGATGGGGTAGTTGTGGCAGTCTGCAGTGGGGCCGAGGATGCCTGCGTTGGCTACGACGACATGGAGACCGTTTTTCTGGGCTGCAATTTGCGCAATGGCAGGCTGAATTGAGTTTTCGTCGGTGACGTCGACGTTTGGGTAAAACTCAAGCTTGCCTTTCCCTCCTTCAAGTCTTTTGATGTAGCTCTGAGAAGCGAGGAATTCTTCAGTAGGAGTGCTGCTGATGTCAATAGCAATGACGGTAGCCCCCAATTCGGCGAGCAGGACTGAATATTCAAGACCAATGCCTGTATTTCCGCCAGTGACGATAGCGACCCTGCCATCGAGTGAGAACTGGTCGTGGATAGTGGCTTTAACTTTAAAGGAGGAGTCAGAAGCAGCTTTGAGGGCTGCGAGAACGCCAATGGGTTCGGAGGGAGCTTGCTTTGCGGGAGGGTATTCAGAAAAGGGGACAATGGGGAGGACAATGTTTTGAGCCATTTTGGTTGAGGATTGTAGCTGAGCGGATGTTTGAGAGTTTATTTGCTTGGTTGTTTGGTTGTTTGGTTCAGAAGCTGATGGTAGTGAAGTTGAATATATAAAAGAGAACTTGATTGAGCGAGTTACTGCTATTTATATAGGTTTTCACCGTCAGGTTATGCTGCGTGGACGGTGGCTGTTTGAGGCTACGTTAGACGGTATAACTGCTGATTGCTACTGATGGGCGGTTCAACGGATTAGTCTTGAGAGGGTGCGTGTACTATGCAATGGCTGAGTAGGTGAGTATATGAGTATAAGAGTATGTGGGTGTGCGAGTAGATGAGTGGCTAAGTAGCTAAGGAACCAAGTAACCAGGTATCTGACCCTCTCTTCCTTGAGAGAACGAAGCAAAAGAAGAGGGTGTAACTTGACCCCTCAACGGCTTATGAACTGTCGATTTTGTTGATTCTGTTGGCTCTGTTGGCTCTGTGATTATGAATCTGTGGGGTAGGACGATTGTGTTGACTGAGTTCATGGGAAAAAACTGAGCTAGTTTATTAGAATTGGGCTAGAGGCTGCTGGAAGCCATTCACAGTTGCTCACAGTTGTTAACAGTTGTTAACAGTTATTTACAGTCATTCACCAGTCTATAAAGCCATTAAGCAGTTGTGGCATAAGCAATTGATTTCTGTTTGTGATTTTTGCAAACTCGTGAGCCGCTCGTTGCGTGAGACCTTTTTCTTTTTTCTTTTTTCTCTCTTTTTTTCCATTTTTGATTTTGTGCTTAGGCTTGCGCAGGGTCTTTTTTCTTTTTTTTCTTTTTTTTTTTTTTTCATAAATTTGTAAATTTACTATTATTTATTATTATTTATTAGCTTGCTTAGTTTTACTTAATTTTACTTAGCTTTACTTGGTTTTACTTAATTTACTTAGTTTTACTTAATTTACTTAATTTCTATTAATTTCTATTAATTTCTGTTAATTTCTATTGAAAAAAAGGCTCCAAATCATCTTGATCGAATCCTGCTCCACAAGTTTTACGACCTCACGGACTTTACCCGCTCGTACCGCAGTTGCTCCTCTTTTTATCTTGTTCTTGTTTTTATTTTATTTTATTTTATTTTGATTCATTTCATGTTTCCCTCGCGCCGTTGGTGTTATGTTTACAGGTCGTTGGTACGTAGTTCAAATGCTATTGAAGCGCTTTTTGGACCAATTGCCCAGGCGGTCAAGAGAAGGGTCTCACCTGGAAATTTGTTATTATTTCTTGTTGTTCGTTCAGAAAATTGTCGATTTCAAGAACCGTGATCCCCGTAAAGCCGAGAAGCCCGCAAAGCCGTAAAGCCGTAATGCTATTCGGACCACGATCAACTGGAAAACTATGTAGAGTATAAGCTATTAAGAATACACGAATATACAAGAAAGTTGAAAACCCCCGTTTTATCCGTGTTGGTGACACCATGAGACCATGATTATTTCAGCTCAACCAAATGACCCCAAGGCCCTTTTTGAGAGGCTGAATTTGTGGCTAATTGATTAAGCAGCGGTTGCTCGTCCGCCACTCCTCCTGGGGGAGCAAAATAGCCCATGTTGCTTTAACGTTGATTCAATGCTGGATATTCAAGTACAGAATTATGAAATGACCCTCTTTTGACTTTTTTCGACTTGTCCACCCTTTGGCCACTTGACCCTCTCTGGCTTTCATGTTTCTAAACCTCTAGACCTCCCCATCTCCATCGGCTTGGGTCAAGCACCATTCTGTAAACAAACACCACTTCCATCTTCCCTAATAGCATGCCCGCTACTTGCTGGAAAACTTGATCAACACGAAATACAGGTAGATGATCAACCTCGAGATCTGGCCTTGCGTCAGCATCGTGATGCCCTGCGAAAAGAAACCCTTCAGAATTTGCCCAGATATGCCCATGTAAAGCTTTGCAATCCTGCTGCCCTCGATTTTACCTTTGCCTTTACTTATACCTTTGCCTTTGCCTTTGCCTTTGCTCTCGTCCTTTCCCTCCAGCAAACTCGCAAACAACGATGGGTTGTCTGGTGAGTCTCGCTTCAGTTGCATGTGCGTCTTTAGCAGCAGTAGCGGGTACGTGAGCATAGTGGCCAGCGTCTTGGCCGTTGCCGGAAAAAAGAACAAGACCAGGTTTGAAGGGTTGTCGCGATACTTTCTTGGAAGAAACGCAGATTTGAGCAGCTGGTAAAAGTAGTATGTCAATGACGGGTTCACAGACATGATCATGGTCGCTGAATAACCCGTCCAGAACCCGCAAATGCCTTTCTCGGCGTATATTTCTTTGAGAATGCCCGTCGCAGACGTCTCTGCCTTGCGAAAAGACCCCTTTTCGTCAATTGAATGGTTCACAACCGCAGCCGTCTGCTGGCGAGTCACGATTGTGCTCAATGGAGCCGTTAGAAACTTGCAAAACATGCCCGCTATAGACCCAATGAGCAGCTCTTCCGCAATCGGCAGGGTCGACGGGGCCCTTCCACTCTTTGACGAGCGGGCCGCCTGTCTGAGCCGCCCATTCCTCAATATATCATACGAATAAAAGTAAAAGAACGCCGAAATAAACACTGACAGCGACGACTGCGCAGCGCCGCTGTAAAACGTGGCAAGCCCCTCTTCTTGGTATATCTGCTTGAAAGCGTCAAATACATGCTTGTACCGGCGTCGTCCCTCTCCGCCGGGGATTTTGTCTTGGATTTGCATGCGAGTGGTGACCAAGTCCACAGGCGAGACAATGATGTTTGCTATAGCCCCTCCTAGGGCCCCGGAGAAGGCGCTGGCCACCGTTGGTATATCACTTGGCCGAACTCGTTGTTTCGGTGCGGGTGCCGTTAAGGCGGAGGAGCAATTGTGCAGGAGTATAGAGTGGGAGGGCATTGTGAGTACGGAATACAGATGTAGTGAAGTAGAAAGGTATGTATGGTACTTATGGGAAACAAAAGGCAAGCAATGAGGAGAAACAATATGAAGACATGTGAAGAAAGATATGAAAAGTGTGCTGCAGTCTGGAGTTGAACCCAGAGCTGTACGTAATTATTGCCGCAACATGACTCATCTCATTTCTTGTAATAATTTGATAATTCATGACATGCAGCAAAAGGCCACACAAAAGCGCTTTTCGCAATTTTCGTGCTTTTTCCCTAAAACTCACCTTCCATCTTCCACCTTCCATCTTCCACCTTCCACCTCCAACTCCTGGCCATAGAATCTGTTTCTTCAGCTTGAGCCAGCTTCTTATAGTCTTCTTGTAGCCTCTTCATCTTCATTCTGCCTTCATCTTCTTTTCAGGTCAACCCTGCTCTTCTATAATTCCCCTTCTCTTTCTCAGGTCCACTGGTATATCTTAAACCACCGCCTGACAAACACTCTTTGCCCCATCTCATCCAAGCATCCCAGTTCCACCACACAAATACATTGCCACCATGAATAAAGGTCCCGTAGCCAGCGCATCGCTGCTTATGAAGCAGTTCAAAGACCTCACAGACCCGAAGAAAGCCATCCCTTCTTTCCACATTACTGTAAGTTCAAGCCAACCATGTTCTCATGCCGGCACATCTCTAACATCTCTCTAGCTAGAAGACGACAACATTTACGCATGGTATGCCTTAGCTTACACCTCCTCAAATTAATCTCTAACATCTATAGGAATATTGGCGTCATGATCCAAACCGAAGACTCGCCCTACAACGGCGGCTACTTCAAGGTATGTCACGCCTCTGACCCTCTTGTCTTTTTGTTTCACATGGCTAACCCTTTACAGGCTCAAATGACCTTTCCCCAAGACTTTCCCTATAGCCCTCCGAATTTTAGATTCACCCCTGCCATCTTCCATCCGAACGTTTATAAAGACGGCCGACTATGCATTTCCATCCTACACCGCAGTGGTGATACCACGAGCGGCGAGCCAGACGAAGAAACCTGGATGCCCACTCAAACGGTAGAGACTGTTCTCATCAGCATCGTGTCTCTGCTCTCTGACCCCAACATTTCATCGCCCGCCAACGTTGACGCAGCTGTTGCTTGGAACAAGAACCGCGAAGGGTTCAACGCTCGTGTCAAGGAGGAGGTTCAGAGGTCAAAGGCACATATTCCAAAGGGGTTTGTCATGCCTAACTCTGACGCATATGTGGCACCCAAGCCCAACGACCCTAACGAGGACGTTGTGGACGATGACTTTTGGTACGAGTCCGAGGACTCCATGGGTGACGACCAGCCGTTCATGAGCGACGATTTTGAGGATGAGGACGATAATGCATTCGACAGCGGCTCAGAAGCAGATGCCAGCTGATTTGTTTCTGTCTAGTGAGGGCAGTAGCAGTAGCAGTAGTAGTGGTAAGAGCGAGCGGGAGCATGAGCATGGCTAACGAGGATTCAAAACACAGCCCATTAGAAGCATGGCTGGCGTCTATGGGTCACTGACGCCTTTTTTTTTTTACTTGTTGCTTTAATGCTTACATGTTCTGTTTTCAATTTGGTTTTGGCCTGCTGGTGTAGTTTCCTGCCGTTGCCGTTGGCATTGCCATTGCCGTTTGTTGGTTGTTGTTTGTCGTACGCCTTTATTTATATTTATCTTATTCTGTTCTATATATTTGCCTATTATCAGTCTGCTGTCTGCTGTTAACAATGGTGACATGGCTTGACTGGTTGTTGTAGATTCTTAGTGAACCTGTATTTAAGCTTAATCTTAGGGGATTGCGTGAAACGGTGCAAAATTAGTTGCGGCCTTAGTTTGCGGTTCAGCCGTGCGATGGTTTGCGATGAGCACAAGCGTCCACAATGTCAACAGCTGGCACTGTATTATGACTTTTTTACATGGAGAAAGCTAAATACTATGTGAATAGATATAGCTACATTACGTATAAAAACAATGACTACAAAGCATCGGCCAGCTTCAGCATCTCCGTGAGCTTGCCTTTTCTTTCCAGCGCCTGCAAATCCGAGTTACCACCCACATGTTTTCCCGCAATGAAAATATTTGGCACACTCGATTGACCCGTAATTTCTTTCAAACAGCTTTGCACAACATTTCCGTCTGTCATTTTATCAAGTTCAATGATACGTACATTTTCCGGTCGAACTCCCTTCTGCTTCAAGAGCAGGTTTTTGGTAGATTCACAGTAAGGGCAGTATGACTTTGAGGCAATGAAGACTGGGCTTGATACGAGGAGGGATTGGGTTAAGGTAAGCTTTGATTGGTAAGTAGCGGGGTCAGCTTTGCTGTTTGAGAAAAAAGAAGAAAAAGAGGAAATGTTTTTGAGAAGGTAGTAGCCAAGAATGGAGGCCCCGGCGAGAAGATATGGGCCATATGAGGTTGAATCCGAGGGTGGGGTGGGTGAGGTTGGGACCGAAGAGCTGGATGAAGATGGTAGAGGAGACGACACTAGTCAGTTAGCATAATAAAGTATGGCGTAGCTTTGGCTGTGGATATTATAGCACCATCAGAATAGCACAGCTGAATACATACTGGCAGCGTTGACGTTCTTTTACGTAGGCTCGTCGGTGCGAATTTCAATCAAGTCAATGAAGGTAGCAACAAAAAACAAAAAAAACAAAAAAAAACATGAAATTACCCGCCGTAGACTTTTAACATTTAAAACAAAATCTAATTTTGTTGCTTTTCGACGTTTCAACGCTTTCGAACTGAACTGCGTCACAAACACATACAAATTTATATACTATGGCAAATTTTTTTTTTTCATATCAATGTGGCCCACAAGTCTCAGAGGTCCAAAAGGTCTCAAAATTTGAAGGTCTGAGAGGTATTAAAAAACTAAGAGGGTCTGCAATTGGACCCAGAAAGCGGCGTGCAACTATACCATGCATTGTAGATAGTAGACTGTAGAATGTGCATAGAATGCTATCAAACAGTCTGGTTCATGAAAAGAAACAGCAATTATCTGTGACTACGCTGACTGCTGATCATAGAACACAGAACACAGAACACATACCAACCAGATTGCCACGTATGAAAGTCTCAAAGTCATGCATTTATAGTGTTTAGGCTTTTCTCAATGCCTTTTTCTAAAAAAGATATATGCTTAGACCTCTTTCCTTCATGTTCTTCTGCTTCTCGCAATTATCATTGTGCTTCCTGAACTTAGCTTTAGTAGGCTTCATTCCAGTCCAGATCACTCCAATCCAGCCCTGTTCACTCCAGTCCACTTGTGTGCCATTTCGCTTCCTTCTCTGCCTATTTCGCTAAACTCACTTATTGCAACTCAAGAATATCTCGAGCTTCTGCTCCTCTTGCTATAACCAGCGATACTGCTGTACTCTAAATTGCTTGCAATTGCAATTTCAATTTCAATTTTCAAACCTTCTGCTGAGAAGGTCTTTGGCTCCTTGTTTCTACTTATATACACTTGCCAGCGCAATTGGTAAATCTGACTCCTATTCACATACGTATTCTTTGCTGTTCCACTCAATCGCGATATCTCTTACAATGCCGTCTACTACCTATGAAGTAAGTACTAAATTGCACCTGCCTCCTTCTAGAACGCATTGTCTCTGAGTAACAACTAATACAATCAATTAGATGCGCAGAAAGAAGCATGTGAAGAAAGGCATCCAGTTTACCATCATGGTCTGCGGCGCGTCAGGCACCGGCCGCACCACTTTTGTAAACACGCTCTGCGGCCGAACCGTTCTTGCACGAGGTCACAAACCGCAACTTCTCGACCCGTCGCGCAGATCGTCCGAGTCCTCATCATACACTGGCCATGAGACCACAACAATTGAAAGCCCCCCTTTTGATCCCACAAAAGCGCACCAAGAACCCGGAATTAGCATTGTCCCCGTGTCTGTGGATATCGATGAAGACGACGGAACGCGTATCAGTTTGACTGTAGTGGATACGCCTGGATTTGGAAACAATATAGACAATGAGGCGTGCTTTGTGCAAATTGTAACATACCTGGAACGCCAGTACGACGAAATTTTGGCGGAGGAAAGCCGAATCAGGCGTAATCCCCGGTTTAGGGATAATAGGGTTCACGTTCTACTGTACTTTATCGAGCCTACGGGCCACGGGCTCAGAGAGCTAGACATTGAGCTCATGAAACGGCTGTCCAAGCGAGTCAACATAATTCCGGTCATTGGTCGTGCAGACTCGTTAACTTCAGCCGAGCTGCAGTTAAACAAGAAACAGGTTCTTGAGGACATTGAGCACTACAACATACCAGTGTACAATTTTCCTTTCGACATGGACGAAGACGATGCCGAAACCATTGAAGAAAATTCTCAATTGAAATCGCTGCTTCCTTTTGCGATCGTGTCGTCAAACCACGTTGCAGAGATCCAGGGCCGCAAGGTGCGCGCGAGACAATACCCATGGGGAATCGTTGATATCGAAAACCCGCAATACTCTGATTTTGGATCCCTGCGCTCTGCACTCATGGGATCGCACATGGCTGATTTGAAAGACTTGACACACGATTTCTTGTACGAAACTTACCGTACCGAAAAGCTATCCAAAAACATTGGCGACCCACGAGAATCTGCACTCTTAAACCCAGAGGACATGGCTAACCAGTCGTACATGCTCAAGGAAGAGCAACTGCAGCGCGAGGAAGAGAAGCTGCGCGAGATTGAGATGCGAGTGCAACGTGAAATCAACGAAAAGCGGCAGGAATTATTAGGTCGTGAACAGGAGCTGAGGGAAATTGAGGCACGCATTGCGCGGGAGCGAAGCGAAGTTGAAGCAAGTGGTGAGCATGGGCGTGAGCAGCAGGAGGCATTGCAAAGGCATATCGAGCAACAGAATTTGGAGTTGATGAGAAAGAAGCAGAGTCTGGAGCAGCAGCAAAAACACCAGCAGTTGCAACAACAGCAGGCGCAGGCGCAGGCACAGGCGATGCAAAATGCAAGCGGCAATAGTATGGCGTTGACTAAGGAGCAATTGGACCGGAATGTCTATCAACAGCGACAGCAGCAGCAGCAGCAGCAGCAACAGCGCAATCAACAACGTTCTCCTACGAATCAACAGCAGCAACAGCAGCAGCAACATCCTTCACCATATCAACAACAACCTCAACACAACCAGCAGCAACAGCGGTTACCCATTAACAATAGCACTGTAACTACTTCGCAAAGACCAGGAAACAATTCGTCGCCTGTTCCATCTCAGCCGGCTGGGATGGACTCTTCTTTAAGACCTGCTGGTAATATGACCAATATTCCAGAAAGTACTATCAATAGTAGCTATACTAACAACAATGTCAATAATGTCAATAATGGCAGCAGCAGCAACAACAACATCGGCAATAACAGAAACAATAACTACAGTAACAGACATCCTTCAGCTGGCAGTGTTATCATTATTCCAGAAAATGTGACATCTACGTTAAATCATTCTGCTGCTAATGTTAATAATGTCAATGCTAATTCTCATTCCGGTATTGGTATTGGTATTGGTATTGGCATTGGTATTGGTGCTGGTGCTGGTGCTGCTATGGGCGGGTACGGAGTAGCCGAAAAGTCCAGCCAGACAAATTTGGAACCAGATCTTCCTACCCACCAAGCTCATCAAGCCCAGCAAACTCACCAGGTCCATCACACTCACCAGCAGCAGGCCGTGCCAAATGGATATACACAACTTGCTTCAAATGAAGTAACACCTGCATTGGATGTAAGAAAGTAACCTGACGATTAAAATGAAAATTTTGATACCTTCACTTGACCATTTGCCGTTCAATCACTTCAGATACTGAATATTGAATGTTTAATGTTGAATGTTAGATGTATTGAAGTTTTGTTATCATTACTGGAAATGGAATTTTTTTTCTTATTGCTCACTCTCAAGCAGTCTCTATTTCAGTTTTGTCTCTTCTTTTTCATTCATTCTTTCCATTCCTCCCTATCCTATTCATGGTAAATATATATCTACTGTAGTATCCCGATGGTTTTATGTCCATTTTATATATTTATATATATTATTTTATAACAGAACCCCCCCCTTCTTTCAGCTTGTAAATATCAATAATGAATATTGATCCCTCGTGCACCAAGTGTAAGCCAGTGTGAATCTCTAGGCCCAGGTACCGTTGCTAGTTTAACAACAAAGAACAGCACAACTCTGTAAAACATAATTTCAAGAAATCCTGGAAGACCCATAGACACGTCAATAATACATATCCTTGTAGGGATCTTTGAATCCCAAGCCTAGCAACGACGGCCCATTCGAAGGCGCCTTGTGCGTATGATTTAGAATCTGGGCATTCATCTCCTTCAACTTCTTGAAATCTGCACTTGATGACGGCAGTTTAGTAAATAAAGGACCCGCATTGTCGTCCGGCACACATGTCTGCAGCCGTCGGATAATCGACGTGGCCATGACGTCCGTAATTTGGGGCCGTAGCGCAGGGTCAGGTATCAACATACGTGCGAGTAGCTTTTTACCAGCTTCACCAAACTCGTTGAAGAAAAACAGGGGCTGCTGCTCTTCGGTCATGTTCATGATTTCAGATCGTGTCAGCTGCCGGTCTTCAGGCGCTCCACTGGCTGAGGAATCGGTCGCTGTAGATGTTGAAGTAGACGCTCGGCTGATATCTTCAGTAGTATCAGTAGCAACGACGCGGTCACCGCCCTCAGCTTCTTCTTCTTCAACGTTGAGTTCATTTGCTCTCTGCACCAACTTGGCCGTAGCCGCCGCGTTGTTGCTAATAACATCGTACTCCTCTCGCTCAATATTTGTTTCGCCTTCCGATATGAGAAAGCTGTTTACCCCCTTTTCATGTTGCCAGTACCGGTCCATTTCACGCATGAACCGCACGTACGCAGGGTCATCCTCTATCGCCGCTTTGCTGAAAAATCCACCGCCAATGACCAGATTTATGTAGGTGCACGCACACGACCAAATGTCAACCAAGCGCGCGTCGTACTTTTTGTTTTTGGGATCCTTTTTGGATTCAAACACCTCTGGCGGTAGGTACGGAATCGAGCCTGCAAAGCCAGACGTCATGCGTGCGTCGCTCTTGGTCTCGCCCTTTGACACATCAAAGACAACAACGCTGACTCCAAAATCCGAAATCTTGAGCTCACCTTTAGAAGTCAAGAGCAAGTTTTCGGGTTTGATGTCTCGGTGCGCAACGCCCTGCCCATGAATGTAGTTAACTCCCAGAAGCAGTTGCTTAAAGAGACAGTTGCGCTCTTCTCTTGGCATTTTACGATGCGCGGCCTTGTACGACGCTACGAGCGTAAACAGATCGCCACATTCACAGTAATCCATCACCGCGCACCAAGAGTTGTTGGAGTCCAAGCATAGGTCGTGTATGTGCACTATGTTGATATGATTCAAACGGTGAGCGATTATGTACTCTTCAGCCAGTTTGCTGTAGTGCTCCTTGAGATTTTCACCTGGCGGGCATTTGTTGTACACCTTGGCAGCAAACAGCATCTTGCTACCGTCTGCTTGCTTAGTGTTTGCGTGCACTATTTTGACCGTGGCTGTAGCTCCTTTGCCCAGGACTTTGTTGTTCTTACTAACGACAGGCATTTTTGAGGAAGAGTACTTGACACTTAGAGACCAGTTCTTGACCTGAAGGTCTGCTGGCAGAAACTCGGCAGGAGAGACTTTTTCCTTTCCGGTGGTGCTCAAAACACTGCTAGTCGAAGCAGTGCTGCCACTGGTGCTGTTTCTACTCGATAGGCTGTATTTAACAGGAAGGCCGGACTCGTCGCGAGGCACGGTTGTGCTTTGATTATCTGCTTTGAGTTTAGAACTAAGTTTCGAGAATGAAAACGTCCGCCGCGTTTGCAGACCCGGCTGCGGTACAGGCCGCTGCGAGCTGTGGTAAGATGAAATGGTAGATGCACTACTGAGGTCACTTGCCGTGCCCAGTTTCTGTGTAGCACTCGGGCCGAAAGAGAACGGAACGTTTCCTGGAGCGGATGAGCTCATGGCGGCTTGTTTCCTTGCCTGAGCCCCCGCAGAGGGTGCAACGTCATGCGAGCCGATTGTTTTGCGCCTGTGGAGATGAAATGTGTGCGCCCGTTTAGGCGCTGCTGAGCTTTCTTGTCTGATGCTGCCACTGGTGTTGGTGCTACTTTTTTCTTCGGGAGACATAAGCAGTGATGACGAATCAGTCGCCCCAGGCGTGGAAGGTGGTGTGCGTGATGGGGGCGGCAAACTGGGAGCGCTTCCTTGAGCAGCCAGGGCCGGCGAGGAGTGTAATTTCTTGAACTTGGCCTTGATTGCGCTTCCGGCGTGGTGGGCGGACTCAGATAGCGTGTGGTGGTTGGAGTCGTGGGGCTTATGCGGAGAATGCACTGTAGACCGAACGGCTGCTGGACCCTTAGTTGACTTTGCTGCCTCGGGCGAAGCTTCTGACACCTTCAAAGAGGCCGACACGGCAGACGTTGCCGAGGAAATAGAGGATGCGTCCGAGGAGGCCGTTTTCACCGGCGTGGTCATCGAGCTCATCTCTTGGCCCTCGGTTTCTTCAGGAACGTCTTGCAGCCCCAAGGCCTCAATTCGGCGGCCAGGTTGTGCGGGATGTGGTAGCTCAGATGGCATTGCACTTGAGCAGGTTCTCGTTTCCAAGCCTCTAGGTCTCTTTTTGTTTGTATTTTGAGTCTTCAGGTTTTGTAGAGGAAAAAGTAAGAGGTTTGAGCCAAAACGGTGAAATATCAGGAGAGTTCGCTGTTTAATGCAGCCATAGATAAAGTTGCCCCGAGAAAAAAAAAAAAGAAGTTGCGTGGAATGGCTGCTAAATATCAAGAACCAAGCAGCGTCCGTATTTGAAGTAGATGTCGTACTTGAATCAAAGAGACGTTCCTGGGGGATTTAACGATCAACAGACACAATGTACTGCGGAACTCTTGAAGAAAAAGAAGTGTAAGCTGGAAAAAAGGTTATGGCGATGGATTGGTTTTCTGGTGGTTTCTTGAGCTGGAACAAAGATACGCGGGTAAAAGGGTTACGATTCAGCGCAGCCTCAGTTTTTGAGTTCAAAGTCTATACAACAATCATTATTTAAATATTACGAGTAGTAGCTAGCGATCATGATATAATATGATCAAGACTATTAGTCGTCTTGGTCCCAGTTGCCAGGCGCAGCGCCCTGTTGTGGCATGACGGGGCCACCGGCTCTCTTAGCCATGATGATCTGGTCTACGGACAGAATGGTGCACGCAGCCTCTGTTGCAAGCTCAATGGCAGACTGCTTGGCTCCGACAAGGTCAAAGATTCCAGCGGCCTTAGCATCGACCAGTCCAGTCTCCTCCGTGTCTTCAACATCAACACCCAGGTTCTTGCTGTTCTCATCGTTCTTGCTGTGCGCAGCATACAAACGAGACATGACTTCAGTGGCATCCAAACCAGAGTTCTCAGCGATAGTACGAGGAATAACTTCAAATGCCACTCCGTACTTCTTGATGGCGTGCTGTAGTAGGCCAGCGGTGCGCTCTCCATAGGCTACAATTTTTTCAGCAAGCTCGGTCTCAGATGCACCTGCGCCTGCGACCAGCTTATTGTCCCGAGTAAGCGCCTTCACGATACTAACACCGTCGTCAATGGCACGCTCAACGTCGTCTAAACTGTTTTGCGTAGCGCCGCGTAGAACGATTGTGGCTGTACGGGAAATTTCCTTGTCCTGCTTGAAGACAGTGACTCTGTTTCCTCCGATTTCCATAGTCTCAACCGTATCAATGACGCCAAGTTCTTCAGGCATAGGAGCACCTAGACGAGGTAGAGGAGTGGCACCGACCACTCTACAGAGACGGCGTAAGTCGAACTTACTTGGAACCTTGAAAACGAGAATGCCATGCAAATTCAGGTAGTGCAGGGCCAGTTCGCCCACACCAGCACCAGCGACAACAACTCGTAGACCAGTGTCAGCAAGCTCCTTGACGATAGCCTCGACTTGGCTCTCTTCTCCCTTTGTAAAGTCCAGCATTTCTTGGGCATTATGTAGCAGCACAGTACCCTTGGTCTCAGTGGCGGAAATATCGATTGGGCACGTAAACACACCCACCTTGGTTTTGTGTACTTTTTTAACGCTTCCTTCAGGCTCTCTTCCAAAAACCATACCTTTAATAACCGTACTGGCCTCCAAACTGCTTCCCATAATTTTGACTACTCGAATGTTGTCGACATTGAATTGTTTGGGGTTCTTTTTAGGCATGACATGAATAATGGCCTCGGTGACAAGTTTAGATAAAATATCTTCATTGCCAAACTGTTTTGAAGCAAGAGTGGTCTTGACAGCCTTGGACACTTCAGTGGCGTCTGTCAAGTCAGCAATTTCATCGATAACCAGATCCTTGAGCACTTCAACAGCGTATTTCTGAGCCAGCTCGTAACCCTGGACAATCTCTGAAGGATGCAGACCTAGACGGATCAAATCGTCAGCCTGGTGAAGCAGCTCGCCCGCCAAAATCAAGACGAGGTTTGTGGCATCGCCCATCTCTGATTCCTGCTGCTGACTGGCCATGACAACAAGCTTGGCGGCTGGATGAACGATCTCCAGCTCGCGAAGAATCGTGGCAGCATCGCTTGTGATGAAAATCTTGGAGAGGTGGTTCACAACAATCTTGTTCCTGCCACAAGGTCCAACGGAGGTGCGGACCATGGAGGTGATTTCGCGGACAGCCTGGATGTTACGGCTTACGGCACCATCTTCACTGGCATAGGTCTGATAGCCCTGCTTGAAAAGGCCGGCATTGGGCGCGCTAGGGAGTTTGAGAGACATGGTGATGTTGTTCGTTGGTGGTTGATTCTGTGTTTTCTTTTCACCTTCGCTTTTATTAATTTTTTATACCAGGCGTGACACAAAGTCCACAGACACGGATATACGCAGCAAATGGCCAACTCATCAAACCTCCATCTTTCACCTCCAACAGCCCCTGTAGAGGCAAGCATCCTCAAAGCCAAATACATAGTAGGTCCAAACCAACCGGTCAATGTCATGGACGCAATGGAATTGTCTAACGATACCGCGGAATTTCCCAAAGCCAATGGGTCGGCGGGCGGACCTCGCGTCGTCTCGTCAGATCCGCTAGACCAGCAGGACTACAACCCGGTGCTTCACCTCCAAACCCTGTTCTCTGTGCCCTCAAACTTGATCAAGCTCGACAAGGTTAAGGAGATTGTTGACCTGCGCCGTAGTGCCTTGAATAAGCAACTGAAGGCACCGATCTCCTCCAATTCATCTCCAGAGGCTCTGGAGCGAGCTGCCAATGCTCCGAAAGACTTGGTCTCGCTTCTCGCTGAGATTGATGCTTTGAAACTCAAGGCTGCGTCAACAGAAAATGTTATTACCAACATGACGTCTCACATCATCTCGCTAGACAATACAAAGTCAAATCTAATCAGATCTATCACCATTCTTAAACGGCTGCAAATGCTGACTACAGCCTATGATCAGCTAGCAGGTCTAGTGAAACACCGCCAGTACAAAGAAATGAATCAGACTTTACCGGCTGTTCAAGAACTTATGGCATATTTCAAACCATACCGAAGCATATCGCAAGTGGCGACACTGAGTCGACAGATTGGAGACATCCAAGTTTCCATTGCTAACCAGATTTTTGAAGATTTTGAGCGAGTCATTGAACGAAACGAAATGGAAGCTGCGAATGGGCTTGTAGACGCCTGTCAAGTTTTGGTACATCTAGGCGATATTAACAAGACGAGGTTGATTAATTGGTACTGTAGCAGCATGCTGAGGGAGTATAGAAATATCTTCCGCAACAGCGATGAGGCCGGCTCACTGGAAAACGTCTCGCGGCGATATGCCTATTTCAAGAGAATACTTAAAACGCACACAGATACAAATGCGCGCTACTTCCCGTCCTCATGGGCAATCACAGAAGAGCTCTGTAAAGGATTTTGCAACACGACTCGGGAAGATATTAAGACCCTATTGGCGCAATCTGGTAAAAGTACAGATGTTCAGTTGCTGTTAAAAGCACTCCAAGAAACGTTAGATTTTGAGCAATACCTAGAGAAGAGGTTTGCCTCCGAGTCTCGTCAATCTCTTGATGCCAATGAGTTTAACGAAAAGCCTCTTAAATTCAGCAAGGCTATATCTGTTGCATTTCAGCCTCATCTCAGCATTTGGATTGACTTCCAAAGTAAGCAGCTTGCAAGCAAAATGGCCCAGTTCAAGGCACCCCCTGCTCCTTCAGAAGAAGAAACAGAAGCGCCAACTGTACTGCCATCATCTGCCGACTTGTTTATATTTTACAGACATGTTCTTGGACAGACGGCTAAGCTCTCTACAGGTGCACCTTTACTCGATCTCGCCAAGCTTTTCGCTAGATACCTTAATATTTATTCCAACTCAATTCTCAACCCCACGTTTCCTGACAAAGTTTCAACTGAAGACGACATCAGGACCATAGCACTGATCATGAACACAGCAGACTACTGCTTCAATACCACTTCTCAACTTGAAGAGCGGATTCAAAATCAGATCGACGCCGACCTCAAAGACAAGGTAGACTTTGAAAACGAGAAAAGCGCATATCTTGACATTGCAAATCAGTGCATCCGGCGTCTGGTAGCGAAGGTAGAGAGTTCATGCGAATACTCCTGGCGCGAAATGAGCAATACCAACTGGAGCAAGCTAGAAACCGTTGGCGATCAGAGCAGCTATGTGTCTGACCTGCAAAAGAATATCACAACTGAGACTGAAATAATTCTCAAATACATCACAAAAGACCTATACGTGAGACTTGTGTGTGACAAGGTAGTTGAGTCTATAATGAACGCTTTTCTGCTTAGCGTTGTGCGGTGTCGGCCAATATCCGAGGTCACTTCTGAGCAGATGCTGCTTGACTTGTATGTACTTCGGTCAACATTCCTGAAACTTCCATCTTTGAAAGAAGGGGCGGACCCATACAAACCTCCATCTGGCCAATATACTAGGCATGTTTCAAAGTCGCTTGGCCGTATCGAGACTATCCTAAAGGTCATTCTTACGCAGCCAGAACCTGCTGAAGGCCTTGTGCAAAACTACTTTTTCCTTATTGGCGACAAATCTACTGAAAACTTCACGAAAATTCTCGAGCTCAAGGGCATCAATCGGTCATCGCAAAGTCGATTTCTAGAAATGTTCAAGTCTCACATGACTGCGCACGACAACCTCGTAGACGAGTCACCTATTTTACAATCTCTAAGCCTTTCGAACACCAACGGGTATCCAGCTGCACAAACTTTCAGTCCTACGAGTACAGGACTATCGCGGTTTGATCTGTTGTCAAAAGATAGCATTGAGAAGGGATTTGAGCGTATTGCGCAAGGCACAGAAACCCCCGTCATCAAATTAAACGAGAACCTCAAAACGTCGTTTGGCAGACTGTTCCGCCGCGACACAAGCGGAACCCACAGCCCAATCAACAAGTAACTACAAATAAATGCACATAAAACCTTTTCATAATAGTAATACACACTGTTCTAGATAGCATATTATAAACACGCTCAGCTGTCAAATATTTTGTCAACAAATACTGTGGCATTCAGTTCAAGCTGGCGCATACTTGGCTGCACGCGACTCTTGGCCTGTTTTCTCGCCTCAACGATTTCGGGTAGGTTCTTTGTGAGATTGGCCATCTCGCTAGCTTCAGCTCCCCATTGCCAATAAGCTTCCCTCAACTCTTCACTGCGCGCAATAACGTTTGTGTGCAATAAAACGGCTAGCCTGAGCTTGTTGATAGCCGCATCGAGTTGGCCCACTATCCGCGATGTCCGCATTGCGGTGGCCTCGCCGGTGTCAAAAGCGCGACCCGAAGCAGACAAGAATATGACAAAAGCTAGCAGTAGGTTGAGCCCTCCAAGTATAAGGCCTCTGGCCTTTATATGGGCCCAGTGTATCCAGTATACATTGGCAATATTGCCTGTTTTGGCGGTACTGAGCAGTGTTGATGAAGCTGGCGCTCCGTACAAGAGAAATACCTCACCAAGGACGAGACTGCTTACCGTGAGTGCCGCGTACGTAAACCATTGTCTTGAGTGCGGTGTCGAGAGCGAAAATGACTGATGATTGCCCACGGTGACCAGCATGACGGGCAAGAAATTGATTGCATACGGGAGCAGTCTACCTGGCAAGCTGTAGGCAAAAAATGTCAAAGGCCAATCTGTTCTGCACCACTGACAAGCTGCATACGCATCTGTTCCATATACAGAATATAGCGCTTTCCCATTTGACGATGCTAGCCGTGAAACGAGTAGCTCATAATCCCACGTCCCGCCTGACGTGATGCTGTTCGGTGCTGTTTCGAAGTCATCTCCGAACTGGTTTCGCAGTCTTCGGCCAATGACATCGCCGGATGTTTGCATTTGTGAGTTTGTTGCTAGAAAAACATTGATCTGGGGAGTTGCGTATGGAATGTAAACAAACACTTGCAGAAGGGCCGAGACGATGAGAATTGAAATGATGATCCAGTTGGTGGTTGATACTGGCGTAATGGTCTTGTTTCTATAGTTGATTCTTGCGCGTTGAAAATACTCAATAGACTTGATAACAATAAATGGCAGAAGAGGGATCAAGAGGCCCTTCAGGCTGTTTAGGAGTGCTAGGAGCTCTTTCATCTTGGGGTGAACAAAAAGCGAAGAGCTACAAAGCAAATTGAACAGAAAATGATGTTGAAATTAAAGTCAGTTTAGATCGAGAAAAACAAAAAATAGCTGACACAGACAGGAATCGAACCTGCAGCCTTTGGATAGTTAACACCATAATTGGAATCCAATGCTCTACCATTGAGCCACTGCATCACTTGTTGAAAGTACTGATGTTTCATGTTATCAGATCTCAATCAAAAAGATATAAAAGTATTTTGGGCATTTTTTGGCTTGTGTTTTCCAGTTTTCAGTTCCGCACCAACCATACTACTTTTTTGAAAGGGAAACAAAATTTTGAAAGCATATTTAAGCGTTCAAAATAAGATATTTCTTTTCCGCAGCTTTTTTGCACCTTAGAACAGATTTTTATTTTAACATGAACTGTCCCTTTTTTCCATAGAAATCGTAGGCAAAAGCGAAGCATTTCGCCCAGAAACCAAGTACAAGCAAAGAACCATATCTTCTTCTATACGCGTCTAATAGTTACTACTGACAGGGTGGTCTCCATAATTAGCCAGGACAATAAACTGATGTATTATAAGCCAACTATGAATGAAGAAAGAAGACGGCCTGACTGTATTTGATGCAGACCTGGGGACATCATATCAACTTCGTGTTTATCATTTATCTTCATCATTCTTGTTTCAGAACCGGCCATGTCGAGTTTGGAAAAGCATTTTCAATACCTACACATTAAAGAACGGAACTACAACTGTGCATGTGGCGACCTGGAAACACGGCGACGTATTCTCATCGAATACCCTCTTACTGAAAGTGAGCGGCACACACAACTGATAATCTCTAAGGTAAATTGAGTATCAGAAAGGGCCTTGCCGCGGTAACCAAGCCTCCTACATCCATCTACACTTCACTACAATCATGGCCAACCTATTAGGGGTGGTTCTTTCATTGCAGACTCAGGGAGCATTTTGCGACCTTCACTGAATTAAAACAGAAACAAGGCAAGCAAGCTTAACTAGTTTTCATCAGTCCAAAAAAAATGACTGTCTATCATTTTTGTGTTTGAATAGTTATCACAGTTGAGTATCATTCAGCCAGCCAATAAATCTGATTCGTATAACCCATTCATATTTTGTGCCGCAACACACAAAAGATTTTCTATTAAAAGTGAGCGCTAGTTATAAAAGTTGAAAGCAAAGGTTTTTCCGACTATTTTTGAGCAAACCTGAACTAAACTTCCCATAATGAAGTAGCATATAGTACAGTGAAGTTCCACTAATGAAGTCTAAGGTCTGCTTTTTTTTTTCTAAAGTCTTTACACGATATAAACTTGAAGACCCAAAAATGAGAATAGAGTAAAGAGAATCTGCATCTATAAAAACCCAATGTTAGCCAGTTTTTTTTTTTCTTCTCAGTATCTTTTTTTATTCAAGTTCTGGTGATATGGATTATAAGCCTTACCATCAATAGATCTCAGGTAACGTTGTCGTGCAAAAAGAGATGCCAAAAAAGAAACGTCACAAAGAGATACAAGGGCTTGAAATACTTTTTCTTAACCAGGCGAGCTGAAAAATGGTTATAAAATCTGGCCATGAGTGTATCGCTACATCAGGTTTAACAGATTACGACAATAAGCTTAAAAGTTTTATTAATGATCAAAGCACTATATATGACAGCCAAGCTGAAATAATTTTGGATTTCTTTAGAAATTTCAATTGCCTTTCACATTCTAAGAACTATGCTTTATGTTCTCATGATGTACATGTGTTTCCTTTTTCTTTCCTGTTCTTTTGCACATTACAAGCAAATTCACTTCAGCTGAAGTGCAAGATAATCATCAGTTTCAAGCGTTTTATTTCGTATAATTTATGTATATTTACAATATGATTAGTTTTATTTTCATCACCTTCAACGCTCTACTCTCGACCTTCTAAAAGTCTCAATTCGGAGCTCACCTTAGCTCTCCGCCTTAAGCCACGGATGTTCCCACACCTGCTCAATTGTCAATCTTTTGTTCACATCCCTCGTCAATATGCGCCTCATTAGATCAACGCACCCCTCCGACACTTCAAACGGAATCTGCAACTCAGGCTCAACGACCCCCGGTGGGCCCATGATTTCGTCAGCACTATAAAACGGGTTTTCCTTAAACACTATCGTGTACAACAAAATACCAAGCGACCATACGTCTTGAGGCTTTCCAGTATATTGTAAACCGGCAAGGGTTTCGGGCGCAGCATAGTCTATCGTCCCCACAAAGACATCAAATGGACCTTGCTTTACAAATGCAGCAGACCCAAAGTCAATCAATTTCACGCGGCCTAACCCGTCGACAATAATGTTTTCGTCTTTCAAATCGCGATGCACAATGTCTTGGCTGTGCAAATGCAACACCGCAGACACTACTTGCCTGAACAAGTCCCGGCACTTGGCCTCGGGCATGCGTGGTTGCAAATCAATCAGATCAAACAAGTCTGTGGCAGGATTACCATGTGGCTCGGTTTCGATGTGATAAAACTGGTCGTCCTCAAAAAAGTCAAGCAGCTGCATGACGTTTTCATGGTTCCCTTTGCTTAGCGTGGCCATGACTTTGATTTCGGACGGAATTGTCCCTAACTTGCGGTCGCGCGTCCACGCATCCACCAGAATCCTTTCTTTAATGACGCATTTCAAAACAACCTTAAGATGCGGTTCCTCCTTGTACTCGGCCAGCAACACTTTTCCATACGCACCCTCACCCATTTTTTGCAAAATGTTAAAATCTTCCAGTTTCTTTTGTCGCCGCCGCGCGCCTAGTTCCGGAATGTGTACAAAATACGGAGACGCCGGCGATGCAGACTCGCTAGCTGAAGAGTGTATTATCTGTTCTCGCGGTGTACGTGTATAGTCGAATGACTTCTTGCTGGCTTTTGGAGATGTAGGAGTAGTAGGTTGAGATGGGACAGACGATGGCGAAACAGCTGTGTCCAGCTTAGGCAAGCTGGGCGACTCGCGAAGCATTGAATTTTCTGCTCTGCTAACGCTCGGGCGGTGCATTTTCTTCTTCATAGACAGCAGAGTCAATTGCGAAGGGACCGTAGTATTACGTGCACCCTTGATGTTATGAGAATATGTGACCCAGAGGGCAAGAGAGGTACCGCCCAACCCTCTCACTTGGACGTCGAGGGTTACCAGATGGCCATCTTTGTGCAAGCCTAAAATGCCTTTAGATTCGAAAAACAGCGGCCTGCTGTCTGTGCCGGAGAGACTTTCGCGCTGAGCAGCCATTTTGCGAAACAAGTGCTCAGGTAAAACGAGCCCCGGTGTGTTCTTGTCGATGCTGCAGACATCGGACGTCTGAGCAAGATATGACGCAAAATGAGGAATTACATCGTCTATGTTCCAGCCGCGGCAGTTGTCTTTGGAGGAGTAGCCAAACAAATTTGCAAAGAAATTTTGATTGTAGTCTTCAATATTGCAAGAGCTTGGATCAATAAGTATAACGCCCGCAATATGGGGTAGAGTGATGATTTCGAGCGTGACCTCTGAGCTATTCTGCAAGGAACCTGAGCCGTTCTGCAAGCCATTATGCAAGCCATTATGCAAAGCGCTCACGTTCTGCTGCAAAAAGATTACGGCACAGGGCAAGATCTTGCCATCAGATATAGTGACATGATGACCCTCTCCTGAGTTAGCACTCAAATCTTGACAAAGACCAGACACTACATCATGAATGAAAATTCTCTCATCTAACAGTGGTAAGAGATTGTCATGATCAATCTTTTTGACAACCATCCCCGTCTTGGAATCAACAGTGAGCGTTGTTGTGCTGTATACTACCTCCTCGATAACCCAGGTAATGATGGCAGAGCCGTGATGTTTTGCCCAGAAACTGCTGTAGCTCAACTGTCCATTATATTTTGTAATCGGCATGACCTCGCCGCAAAGAAACACTGTGTTGCTTGTTGCCGTGATCTTTGCCTTCAGTGATTCTTTATGAGAAGCACCGATAAGGTCAATTATATTTAGTTTTCTAATCTCTGATTTAGACATGCCAAAAACCAAACAGCCCATTTCATTTCCCGTGAGAATTGTATAGGGTGGAGTAGCAGAGGTGGTGAAAACAGCCTGATTTGAAGAGGACTTAGACGAGAGTGGATGGAACAAGGAGGTAGTTGTGGGGCTTGGAAGCTCAGCATCCATATAGGGTGTAGCCAGTGATTCTAGTAGCTGAGACTGCAATGTAAGGGGAGTGGTTTGTGAGGAAACGGGTAGTTTTAGTCTGGTCTGACTGGGCTGGCTGGGTCTTGAAGGAGTTATAGAATTTGAAAGCAGCAGGGGCGGATTTGACAAGAGCAGCGGAGGGTTTGAAATAGCTCTTGTTATTGACCTAGGTTTCGAGAATGGATATATGTCTGTCGCGGGGAACACATGGGCATTTTCAAGTAGAACAAGAATTGATTTGAGGTTTGTATCAAAAGCAGTCAAAGAGGGTTCGACCGCTTTGGTGGAGGTGTAGTTTGTGAGCATTGACAGCGCGGCAGACGAAGCAGAAGAGCGGCGAGAGGATCTAGATTGGGCATTGTCGCCTGGTTTAAAGAAGCCTTGCAGCGCTGTTGTAGAAGAAGAAGAGGTGTTTGGGCCCAGGTTTGCTAGACCTGGATTGCTTCTCAAAAACTCCAACGACCGCTTAAGTATGTCCAGTCGCGATGAGATTGAAGACTGTGAGATGAAGGCATAAGAGAAAGAGTGCTGTGACTCTGACGAGAAGCTTTTGAGAAAGTCATTGTTTCGTCTGTTGTTCTGTGTAAGAAAGCGATCAATGAAGCGCGCGGGCGTACTTACGTATCAATGGGGCCGTCTTCTGGGTCTAGTATGAAGGTTGGGCGTCGTCGTTTGAGGGCAGGCTGGCTTGTGTGTTTGGCATGAGCTGGCATAGTTGTTGGCTGTAGAGTGAGAATCGTGAGACTCCAGAGAGTCGTGTGTATGGGGCTCGTCTATTTTCTCAGGTGGTGAATTTTTTCACGATCAGAATGCAAGGGTCACGTCAGCACGCGGTGACTTGCAGGCATGAGGCCGATGCTAGTTATGATCCGATAAGGCGATGTGAAGCAGTGAAGCAGTTATGAGAGAAGCAAAGAGAAGACGCTAGGATGCTATATTTTATTTTAAACAATTGACCCGTTCAGAGGACGGGAAAGAGATGAAGCCTGGAAGTAAGGCTGTCTGCGGTGCACATTGTAAAAAAACGGGTGAGCTAAGGGCGAACAGACTACTGCTGGTAACCATGTACAGCCCCTAATCTGTCGAATCAGGCTTGATCAAAGTCTTTTTTTCTCGTTTTTTACAAGCCACGTCCAAGCCTTGCCTAAAAGCAAAGGAAGAAGCAACCAAAAAGGCCAGATGCTAAAAAGTAGCGAACAAGCCGTGCCCAGCCGTGCAGGGTGTGCTCATGCTCATGCACGGCTGAGACACGCTGACGGAAAGATTACATACTTTAAGTTTTGACTCAGCGTACTAGTATTACTCAGACAAAAGTCATCATTTATCAACGGATGAACGCATTACTTGCCCCATTTTTCCGAAAACCCAGAGTTCCTAAAGCGGAATCAGTCAAAGAGGGGCATGAGGAGTGCTTGTGTCATGGCTGAGTCATCAGTTTGTTTCTCGGTCCCTCAAGCTTTCTGATGACGTCGACGCAAGAGTCTAAATAGAAATCTCCTGCTGGGATGGACTCGAAACATGCATTGAGTAGTTCTCATGTAAAGGCTTCTAGCGGTCTTCCGGCAGTCCCTAGAAGAGCAGCAGGTTAGTACCAGAGGGAAGGCTCGGCCACACCGCGGACTTGCGCTCTGGCAAAGGCATGGTGAGGGTTGCCCCGCCAAAAGTTACTCTGCCCTATTCCCAGAAGAGACATTATACATACACAAACACACACACACGCAAAAACAGCCAGCCTTAGAGCCTTTGATCGCAACTGGTCAGTAACAAGTTGCTCACAAATTCTTGAGCAGCATTTTCAACAGCATGAAATCCAGGCTACCCCATACTCCACGCTGTCATTTGGCGGTTTCCGCATTCGAGCAATTCCCCACCAACCCCTCAACCCCGCGTGGGGCCTCGCCCTTCGCCCCTCCCCCTCGCATTGCTTCCTTTGGCCCTATCGGTCGAGAGGTGGGCAGAACTAAGTTTCAAGGCCTAAAACCCAAGACGTATTTGGCAGGGGCCGCTGTTAGCTGTTGCAATTGCTGCCAATCAAAGGGTCACAGGTCTTTGATGAGAGTAAGAAGTCAAAGTAGACGCCAATACTAATTAGCCAATGCCACTGCTAATGCCACTGCTACGGCAAAACGCATCAATTTGGCCAGCTAAATTACAGACGCAGTGGGAACCCGGATTTTCTGAGATTTCACGAATGTTCCATATTTCCGATGATTTTTTTGGAATATTTCTGGAATTTTACCTGATTCTTCATCACGATCTCGGCCATCCTCTTCTTCAAAAGAACAATATCCTTCGTCTCGCCTATGTAGCGGCAGACTCTCAGGCAGAGCCTCTCTCTCATTGGCCACTCTCTGGGCACAGGCACAGCTTGAACCATGGTTGCTTGTTTGTTCTTCCGTATACAACCCTATAATTGCTTTTTCCTTCCTTTTCTTCTTTCTTTCGTTTCTTCGTTTCTTCGTTTCTTCTCCAGAGCCTCTGCGCTCACGCCGCCAAAAGTATAAATATCGCTTCATTTCCTTGTTGACTTAGATCTTTTTTTTCTACTTTTCTTATCCCTATATCCATTTGCATCTATCTCCACAATCTAGTTCACCATGTCTCCCGTACCTAAAACCCAAAAAGCTGTCGTCTTCGAGTCCTCTGGAGGCCCTCTCCTCTACAAGACCGACTACCCCGTCCCTACCCCCGCCTCTGACGAAATCCTCGTTAACGTCAAGTACTCTGGTGTCTGCCACACTGACCTCCACGCCTGGAAGGGTGACTGGCCCCTCGACACCAAGCTCCCTCTCGTCGGTGGACACGAGGGTGCCGGTGTTGTTGTCGCTAAGGGCGATAACGTCACTAACTTTGAGATTGGCGACTACGCCGGTGTCAAGTGGCTCAATGGCTCTTGCTTGGGCTGTGAGTTCTGCCTGAAGGGTGCTGAGTCCAATTGTGCTGCTGCCATTCTCTCTGGATACACACACGATGGTACCTTCCAGGAGTACGCTACTGCTAAGGCTGTCCACGCTGCCAAGATCCCTCAGGGAACTGACCTCGCTGAGATTGCTCCTATTCTCTGTGCCGGTATCACCGTCTACAAGGCAATCAAGGTTGCTGACATTAACCCCGGTGAGTGGGTTGCTATCACTGGTGCCGGTGGTGGTCTCGGTTCTCTTGCCATTCAGTACGCCAAGGCCATGGGTCTCCGTGTCGTCGGAATCGACACCGGTGATGCCAAGGCCGAGCTCTGCAAAGAGCTTGGTGCTGAAGCTTTCATTGACTTCGTCACTTCCAAGGACCTTTCCAAGGACATTATCGCCGCTACCAACGGTGGCCCCCACGCCGTCATCCACGTTGCCGTCGCTGAGAAGGCAATTACTGTCTCTACTGAGTACGTCAGAGCTACTGGCACCATTGTCCTGGTCGGTCTCCCCGCCGGCGCTGTTGCCAAGTCTGAGGTCTTTTCTCACGTAGTCAAGTCTATCAGTATCAAGGGTTCTTACGTCGGCAACCGTGCTGACACTGCTGAGGCCATTGATTTCTTTACCAGAGGCCTTGTACACGCCCCCATCAAGATCGTTGGCCTTTCCGAGCTGGAGAGCGTCTACGAGCTTATGGAGAAGGGACAGATTGTCGGCCGTTACGTTCTGGACACTACCAAATAGACATTTTTCTTATAGACGAGAGATTAGAAACGATTATGAATGAGATGATATCGATAAAAAAAACCGCACATTGCATATTATAAATACTGTAAAAAACTGGTGATTCAAGCAACAAAGGCATTTTATTTTCATGAGCCAACTCAAACAGCAGCATATAGTTCGAAGGAGATAGTTGTAGCATTGGAGCTTTTTAGTGGGGCAGTAACAGACCGCGTTGGGCCCGTTTAAATCAACTGAAATCAACTTGAGGTGGCCAATAACAGCCAATGACAACCAACGACCGCCGGATGTGGGAGAAGGTAGAGTTAGCAGACTACATTAAAAAGAGAAAAGCATATACGACAGGAGTGCACCGCATAAAAAAAACAGGCTTGGTCTAAGCAGACTTGTCGTGCAGTTTTGCAGAATAGCAGCAATGTCTGCTTTGATTCTGCCCACTAGACGAGACCTAGACGAGACCTGGAATGGTGTGCGTGCAAAGTACAACAACATCCGACGTCAATTATGCGGCAGTGTATTTGTGGTGACAATAATGCACATAATGCTATGCTCAAGAGTAGCCGAGCCGAGACGACGAGACGACGACGGCATGTTGCAACGTCAATGGCAAAAATTTGCCTTACTTTTTTCGTTTATTATAAACCGGCTAGCTATTTAGTGTCTCTTGTATCTGACAGATCTGGTACTATTCTGTTTCTGTTTCTGTTTCTGTTTCTGTGTGCGCGTACGGTAGCTGTCCGATTGAAACAGATGCAGAACATGCCACAATCTGGACTAGCTGTTGCTGCTGTTGCTGCTGCTTCTGTTTGAAAAGCAATTTAGAGCGGAAAAACCCCAAAAAAGCTGGGCACTATGAAAATGTAGACAAAAAGTCCAGTGAGCTAGTAGTGACAGTGATGGCAATTGTGAGCAGCACTTGAAAGCCACACAATCAGGAATTTTTGAAATCCAGTTGATGAATATTGAAAAGCGGAAAAAGCGGAAAAAAATAAAAAATAAAAAAATAAAAAAATAAAAAATAAAAAAATAAAAAAATAAAAAGATAAAAAGATAAAAAGATGAAAAGATGAAATAGGAAAAAGAATGGCAACTGTTGGTTTTGAACCCACGAGAGAGCAACACAAAAAAGAAAGAAAGAAAAATTGAGTGCAAAACCTGGAGAATAGAGGAAATACTACCGTTTTATTGTAGTCCGTCTAAGCAGATTTAATTTGCTCTAGCTTTGCTCTTGCTGCCGCTGCTGCTACTGCGTGCTTGTCTCGATACCAGAAAGTCATTCCATTTGTTTCAGTATCATGCCTTCTCCGTAAATGCTTCAACACAGCCTGAGTTCGGACCTTGATAGCAACGCAATTTGCAAAGCGCATGCCTTTGTTATAAAAAGAATAGCTCCGCTTTACATCTATAGCTATGAAGCAATTCGTCTGTAGCAACAAACAGGCCTAGATTTAGAGTGCAGTACTTTTAAAGTGTTATCTGAAAATATTAACATAAAGGGGTCGGCTTTTTCAAGACAGAACTACCCGACTTCAGATATTGATTCTCAGTTTTCAATGTACCGCCCACAGTTTCTTTTTCTTTTTTTTCTTTTGGAATTGAGCAGTTTAGCAGTAAATAAGATCCTGCATTTGTCGTATCGCTCTCTATTATACGAGATCAACTCTTTTGGGGCTTGAAGCCGAATCCGTGCAAACTGAAGCATTTTATGAGACTTGGGAAGAAAAACAAGCAAGAGCTTGGATTTGGATATGCATACTTAGTATACCGGAATTAGTGCGCACAAGTGAGCAAAAGTAATGTCATGCTCGCAAACAGCAGGAAAAGAGTCAATAACTAACTATATATTTACTTTCAACTGTGAGATGCTACTTATTGAAAGAGAAAGGCGTCGAGTGTAAATTGCCGTTTAGCTTCAATAGGTTTTGAGAACAAGGACTATATCCTTTTTGAGAGAAAGAGCACCCGGCATGCTATCGAGATAGCCCTTCGGAGTATTGCCAAGTGATTGTCCTACTAGGATCTCTACTTCTTTCTTTTTCAAAAGATTCAAGCCGGCTTATAGACTTCTTGTCCGTCTTTTTGTAGCTTGTTGACTTTAAATTTTCCACGTTTCTCATACAACATAATTAGCGGCCTAAAAAAGCATGACTTGCGTTATAGAAATTATCTGTACAAATCATCATGACAACTGTGTTATAGAACTAATGCTACCTTGCTTTCAATTTGTCTAAGAGTCTCGCTTGCTAGTAATTGAATTGCTCTTTTCGAGCTTCTCACAACGCAAGGAAATTTAGGGCGAATTGAAATAATTTCTACAGTTGGTTTTTATTATTTTTTTCCATGACAGCCGATGCTGTAGTAGATAATGATAATATTCAAATTATCACCAGTGATTTGCTACCAGTCGCGTATGTTTCCCGCCAAATAGTAATACTTTTTATCTTGGCCTTCAACCTGCGCCATCGATGCATGGTATAATGCTAATTCACTCGTTGAATTTTTATTTATACTGACCCTCTCTCATATAGATTTTCACAAGATGTCATGTGCCACAAACAGAAAAGAAACATTGTGGTGGGCAGAGCTTGTGACTTGTGGTAGCTGTATACCATATGAATTCTGGAAGCTGAGGCAGATAAGACCTGAAAAAGGCGCAGATAGTTTTCATAGACATTCAGCGCACAGCTCTCATATCTCTCTAATCACAACATAACTGGAATTTCTGTTTAAGACATGAGTAAACTAGGGAATTGATTTCCGCTTCATATTCTGTGAGTAGAAATATATTGCTGGGTGCTATTGTGAGAGAAAGCTGCCCCATTACCTATGGAGGTCTCTGATGGCTGCTGGCTCACCAAGAGAAAATGAACACAATTATATTGAGAACCTGGACTATTAGCTTGCTTTTCTATAGCTTCCAAAAGAAATTTCCAAGAGAAGACTGCTCAGCTTTTTGGAGTTAGCCATTTGTTTAGAAGTGGAATAATTGTTTTTTGATCTTTAGTTAGATTAAAGTGCGTATTCAGGCTGATATTATGTTTGTGAAGTAAAATAAATGTTGCTCTCCTTAATTTTGAAAGGGCACAGAATCACAATTACTGTCGCAATTTTGGTATTTTTTTCCATCTATTGGTCTAAAAATGTTTGAAGGGTCCTTAACTTAAAAGAAAAAAAAAGTGTAAGCATGGTTTTGTGCGCCCCAGATTTCCTAAACCTCTTATAGAATCTTTTTTTTTGCATTCTTAATCTGAATACTCCTCTAGTAGAGCTCGAATCAAACATTGTCACAAACATGTCAGTTTGTGCTTGCAAGTGCTGGATAAACTTGTTTCTGAATAGATAAGAGTTACAGAGAAGGCTTCAAAAAACCACATGAATAGCACATCTTCATCAACTATAAAAAGATTAGCAAGTATAAGCAGTACTTTCCATCCATTTTGTTGATGCACTTCTGAACCGCTTGAAATCTGCTTTTTAATTGTATCAATTTCTTTAAAACTAGAAGCTGTATATTTCCAAGTATAAGTAATGTACGTAATGCCACACTTTTATTTACTTTGTGCGCAACAAACGTACTACACTTTAAACGAAGCTTATAGACAAATAAACAACTTTGACCTGGCCGCGTTGATACATCCTTTGTAAAGCTATTGATAAAACACTGGGTCAATCATGGCATGAAGGCTGAGGTTGACTTGTTAAAGCCAAGAAATTTAATCAAACATCCAGTCAAATAAACACTCCGGTAACGACGATAAAATACTGGTACGATGTTCTCGCATTAGCAGTAATAGGCCTGTTTACAACATAGGTAGCCATAGGAGTACTTAGCACAAATGACAACAGTCGCTGCAACTATATATATAATTTCAAACACAACTTGGAACGTGCAGGTATATTAGTGAGTATTCTCATTGTTTCTTGGCCATTTCTCAAAGCCTTTGACAAGAAAATTGGTTCTCGAAAGTGGACGCCGGTAGTTTTGACTGCAATCTACGTAACACTAGGGTACAAACATTGACTGACTTTAGTCCATCACTAAGTTTATATCTAGTACAAACGTTTTCTGGTCGCACTTCGGTGGTAGTGTGTATTTCGACTTCTCTAAACATGTCTCTATGAAAAGCTCATCAGCCGCACACTTTGTCTAGCTCTATCAGCTAAAATTTAAAGCTTGCGGCTGGCCTTTGATTGTTTGTTAATGCACTAACTAAGCTTTCGCTTTGTAAAAACGTCTCTCTGTATCTGCTGCGGCTTGTCTCTTTTAGTTCATTTATTTGTTTTTATCCGAAATAGAAAGAAAAGAACTGAAAACAAATAGCCTAATCAGGCTATAAATGTAAATAAAAAACAAAAAAACTGCGATTTCGATTCTCGGAAATGAGTTCATGATGAAAATGAATATTAGCGTTGTCCAAAGGCACAGTGCGCAATGGGAACCAAGATGACCACGAGACATGTGAATGTGAAAAGTACACTCACTGCCTACACGCGTAAACGAAAAAAGAAGGTCAAAAAGAAAAACGTGCGTTACAGCTCGAGTAAGCAAAACTCTATAGTAAATCTCGTCAAGCTCTGGATTGAATATCTTGGTTTCATGGAGTGACAGCTCTCTTGGTTTGATACTTTCTCCGTTTCATGTCGTTAATCATTTGTTGATACTTATACTTGATTTGCCGTTGTTTCTGTTATTTCAATCATAACTTGACCTAGGATATAGCTATATTTCATTCCCATACAAGTGACTTTGTCAAAAAATCCATTCAGTTAGTCCTTATTAGTATACCAAGCCATTCGATCATGTCACAAGCACTTGTGAACGGCAACTGTCTTGTACCTCTTTAACATTTGGCAAGATCAAATAATATGTGTGTATTGCTGTTTGCTTTCATTTTTCATTTTTTAATTTTATCTTAATTCTTTCATTGAGACAACCTGCCAGTTGGCCTATTACACATTTCCTTTTCCTTGTTTGTATGCCGGCGCCTTTTAAAGACCCTTTTTCATTTATTGTCCTAAAACATTTGGTGCACACACAAACAGCCTCCTGTTGGCACTAATTTGCTGGCTTGATCTGCTTCAAACGTAGTTTTGCCATGCATTTCATGAACAGTTCATGATTGATCATCTTTTTTTTATTGGCAAGTAAGGAAACCTCTCATCAGCACTGCTGTTTTTTTCTTTTTTGACAAATCAACTCAAAGACCAGTCGCTATTATTGGCTCAGCAGTCTATGTAGATGTATAATTGTAATGAAGCAAAGGCTTGCAAACTAGCTGCTTGGTCATGGTAGAAGAATTCAGTGTGTCAAGCACCTACTTTTGAGCACACCTCTTGAGAGACTGTTGACAGAATAATAGTACCAAAAGCAATAAACATTGGATTGTTATATATGTCTTAAATCCTGTTCGTTGATGTTTTTGTCGTTTCTCTCATATGCTAAGTGCTAAATTCTACTCAACGTTCAATTCATCATATCCATGTATTTAGACTAACAGTCAAGTAACCATCATCTTTTCTGTACTACGGCCATTAAGGAAAACAGTTGCTGGGGAGTGTAAACCTCATAAATATGAGAAAAGTTTCATGTATTGCTTCACAACTTACAAGCTCCAAAATGCCACCCATTTGGATTATACTGGCATAAAGTTCATAACGTAGACTTCACCTCCAAAATGCATACAAAACAGTGTCACAAAAGTATACCACTCTTCTTCCACCTAATCAAAATGTTCATGGCACAAGTATTTGCAGCGTGGGTATTTTAGATTTTCTTTAGACGCTAGAGCTCGGATATTATTTGTGTACCTTCTTATACGTTTCCATCAACATCTACCTTTATACGCTGAAACCTGATTCTCTTATTTGAGAAGTGTCGTATGCAGTAAGGTAGCTCCAACGATCTACAACTAGCCGGCTCTCAAAAAACTGAAGACAAGCGTCCATGACCAGGTAGTCTCATTATAACTAACTAACAACTTTATTAACAAACATAGTTTTTAGATCTAATCAGATCAAATTACAAAATCTAATACCAGACAAAAATATTAGTTCAATACACCATTACCAAACAGCCACACACACACACTCTCTCTCTCTCTCTCTTTCTCTTTCTCTTTCTCTTTCTCTCTCATTTACTCGGACTCGTATTTTTATCTATGGCACCAGCCTATCAATTACTTGGACACTATTGCCTAATTAATTTTTGGATTCAACATCCAAGCTTCGAATGAAAAATGCCCAAACAAGTACGCCGAAAATGTTTGTGGTCATAAAATCATAAAAAAAAAAACGTTTACAACAACTTCAATTCTACATATATCCTGAAAAAAAAAAAAAAAAACTTATTCCACATCTATCTTATCTATGGAATATTGAAAATTGATTGCTGTAGATTCTGGGAATAGTATATTTCAATTTCGTTTCAAGCTTTTTAAGTTCAACATATTGCAAAGCTCTAGAACTCACCTAGCCTCGCTTAAACTAAGCACCAAACATGAGACAGGCCTTCAACTAATATTTCATCCGCATGATTGTAAAATTACTTTTACGGCATTGTAACTCTGAATTCGATGAAGGTCAGCGCTAGCCAACAGAAGCCAGCATGGATCAACGCAATTGCAATCGCAAAAGAATGAAAACAAGAAGAGCGAAAGTAGCTATTTAGAAACTGAAATCAAAGCTATAGATGTATGTGTTTTTGTCGTGTCGTAATAAATGTCGGTATGCCTTTTATCCCTCTGCAATGACTTTTGAACGCTGCCAGTGTTCACTGTTCATCTTTGTGGGTCGTAATATGTTGGCTGGGAAAGATGGCTAGGTGGAGCATGATTTGTAGGCACATGAGGATCGTAATACGTCGGCTGAATCTCATGTCCAGAATGATTTGAGGCCACTGAAGGAGCATAAGAGTTATGTTCATCAAAGGGTCCTTCGAATGGATTTTCTTCAGCCTTATTTCTGTACTCAGGTCCAGGTACAGCCACAAGTGGAATTTTGGCTTCATCGCGCACACTCTTTTTGCTACGAGAAAGGCAGATGGAAGTGAGAAACAGCAGAAAAGAAATGAAAGATGTCGCGATCGTGCAGTATGCTAATGAGTAAAGTGTCACACCAAGAGATGCCTTGACGGATGTCATGCCGTCGTTGATTTCGTTCCTGATTGTAAGATACATGACTGCAATAATGGCTGTCGCAATGGTGCAGCATACCCAGGTGACAAAAGCAAAGATTGTTGTTAAAAATTTGCTACATCGAAATCGAGGTATCGATACTAGGCCCCAGATCAAAGTAAAAAAAGAGCCAACAATGCCTACAGCATAGAACGCTGCCATTACTTTGGATATTGCAATGATTTTATCAGTTTGGGCCCTCAAGTTTGACGGCTGGTTGACGGTAAGATATACGTTTAGGATGTGGAGGACCATGTCCTGTAGATTGAAATGGTAGTCTTTGCTGGGTTCGCTGCAATAGCTTGATACTTTATCGCTAGTCCATTCGCAGTAACTCCACAGACCAATGGTGAAGAATTTGACCTTTCGAATTTGAGCTTGCTCGTACTCGCTCAGCGAATGGAGTTTCGGAATGACATCTGAACCGACATTGGAGAAGGTGACTTTGAGAAAGTAAAAGTGCCGAAAAAAGGACTTGTCCATCAGACTGCCCAGAACTACTAGCAGAGACAGGACAAATGTGACGAGAGCAAACACTGAGCCCGCAACGGCGAGAGCGCGACCAACATGCATTCTATGAGGCGACAAGCTGAACAATCAGGTTAGAAAAGCAGACGAAAAATGCGCCTACGAGCTGAAGAGAAAGGTCGAAGGGAGGAAAAGAAGAGAGATTTTGAATCATTTTATTTATTTTTTTGTATTTCTGCCTAGGTAGAGCGATATTTGGCATAGTTGGCCCATGCGGGTCAAAAAGGCCAGAAAGTTAAAAGCCCACACAGTGCAAACGCAATAATGAGGCAGCGAACGAGGCCAAGTAGCAGAACAGAGTATAACAATTGGCAAGCAATGGGCTATAGCAAGGGCCATGATGATAGCCCTTACCTAGCCTTCAGTCATGGCCAACAAATGTACCAGTTCCAGATTTCCGCAGCGAGAAAGTGTTATTGACAAGTTTGTGTGTGTGTGCTCACACAAATGCAGTGGAAAGCGTAGAATAGAAAAAAAAAGTACAACAAAAAGTACAATAATAGTTAAAATAGTAAAATGGTTAAGTTTTGGAAAAAAGTAGGGAGAAAAAGCCGCACCTCTCACTGTAGTATAAATAGGGCTAGGGTGTGTTTCAGCCACTGACGTCGATAATTCTACTGTCATGTTCAAGTATGACAAATATAGAATGTAGCCGGCATATATCGTTTACCGTGTTTCTTTAGAAAAAAAGAAAAAAAACAGATTTAAACTTGGCTTATCCGAAAAAAAACCCAAAAATCGACAGCCACTTAGTTAGAAAAGCAATATTTAAGGTGAGTCTAACAGTAACAAGATTTGCATACTTATTCAAATCCGATGTAGTGTAATGGCTAGCACGGTCCGCTCTCACCGGGCAAATCGGGGTTCAATTCCCCGCATCGGAGTATTTTTTAATTTAATTTGCTTTCAGCGCAGTGATGAATGTATTATGAAGTTCGTTTGTTTTGAATATCTTTTTCATTAAAAAGTTTTTGTGCACTCGCAAACCTCTTTTGCAACATCGTCTACTGTTTTTACCTAAATATACATATATATATATATATATACGAACAAACATCAATCCCAGTAATTAATTAATGAATCTAAGCCACCAGTGACAACCTTTGATGTCTCCTGCGGGTGCGCTGCCAAACACATAACCACGCCTTCGTGAGCTTTTAACTTGGCCTTCATTGCCCCCGTCTTCCAGTCCCAGAAACATGCATAGCCACCTGTATCACCAGATATAAGATACTTTCCATCTGGAGAAAAATCCAGTCCAACAGGATAGCCGGCCGAGTGGTGGCCTGTAAATCTCTTTTTCCTGTTGGGCCTGAACCGGTCTGTTGCACCAAACACCAAAATCTGGTTGTCCATGCTTTGAGCTGCAACATATTTGCCCTTGGGGTGTAGCGCAACTGTAGGCATTGAGTGCTGGAGCGGGTCCGCAATGAATTTGATGGGCACGTTGATTTGCCACTCCCAAACGCGAATGGATTTGTCGTCGGAAGTAGTCATGAATCGGCGGTTGGAGTCAACAAATGTGATGCTGTTTACTGCTCCGAGATGGTGGTCATATGTCTGTGCAATCTCGCCCGTGCGCGAATCCCACTGTAAAATCTTCTTGTCTGACATGGCCGACAGGAAGGAGTCCTGCTTGTCGGCCTCAGGGTTGAATCGCACGCAGTTTCCTGTCGCTCCATTTGAGTATCGAGATATACATTGCCCGGTCTCAGTATCCCACAGTCGAATCTGTTTATCGTACGACGTGCTCAAAAACCGCGTACCGTTGTTGTTGAAGCTTATGTCTTTTACGGCTTTGCCGCCACTACCGCGAAAAGTCCGCAAGTGCTCTCTGTCATGATAACAATCCCAAAGCTTGACCGTTCCATCGTTGCCACAAGACAACAATAGATGTCCTGACGTTGGAAAAAAGCGAAGCTCGTTGACACCTCCGCGATGGCCGCCCGGAAACGTGTATATTTTTTTTTTGGGCACAAAACATTCTTGCTCGCCTGGCTCTTTTCGAAGGTTGACATCGAGGTCCTGCGGGACGTGCATATAGGTTCTCCCCAAGTAATCATAGACTTGCGATCCATGAAACTCCGTGCTTTCTGTCGGCGCCTTGATTGTAACTTTAGGCTCCACAACCGTTGGCGGTGGCGTAGTAGTCGCTTCCTCAGCTTCATCTTCGCCTGATGCGGATGCATCTGAATTAGACGTGTCGATCTCGTCTTCTTCCTTGTACGCAGCCCACGGCCCAACATACGCGCCATCGCCCTCAATGATACTCGGGTCGCCCTTTTTCTGCCGCTTGCTTTGCACAAATGCTTTATCTGCTCGCGAACTGTTGATCTGGCTCAAATCTAACCCACGGTTTCGCTTGAAGCTTTCCATGTCGCGTACCACCATTTGGCCTTGATGCGTCCCTGCCAAGTCCGCCGCGTACCCTAAAACCTCAAATGTTTTGTGGTTGGTGTTGAACGTGGCATCGTCGAACGACTGCTTTTCAGCATGCCCGGTGAGCATGTTTTTGTTGAGAACTGAGGATGTTTCGAACGGCCGTTCTGGAAATACTGCTGGAGCGATCTGTTGTGTATTCTGCCTATTATTAGCCATGGTTTCCCTGTTATCAAGCAAAATACTCACTTTTATCGAACCAACAGTCACGTTGACCAAGGCCGAGCTCTTGAGTTCCGTAGACACGGGGCCCGACTCCTCATCGCTGCTTGAATTATACTCGCCTACTAGTGACATGGTGACATTGTGTGGTTGGGAATGTTTCTGATTTTTTGAATCTATTTTGACAATACTATATTTTGCAGGGTAAGGATGAATTTTATACTATAAAAATAAATTAGGGATAAATTACAACTCGTCATGGTCGTAGTCATCATCATCTTCGCCATCCTCAGCAAAGTGGTCGCCGCCGGCACCTTCGTAAAGCTTGCTAGTAATAGGGTAGGCAATAGAGCTGAGCTTCTCTTTGTGCTCATCGTAGTCCTCCTTGGTAGCGTCACTGCCAGCCTCCTCAAGCCATTCAAGAGTCTCAATGACAGCCTCAAGAATAGTGTCCTTATCGTCCTCATCAATCTTGCCTCCAAGACCAGCTTGATCGCTAACTTGGTTGCGGAGGGAGTGAGCGTAGTTCTCAAGGTTGTTACGGGCAACAATCTTCTCCTTAAGAGCATTATCTTGCTCGGCAAACTTCTCAGCGTCCTCAACCATACGGTCAATTTCGTCTTGGGACAATCTGCCCTTATCGTTGGTGATGGTGATAGATTCCGACTTTCCAGTTCCCTTATCAGCCGCAGCAACCTTCAGCATTCCATTGGCGTCAAGTTCAAAAGTGACCTCAATCTGAGGAACACCACGAGGAGACGCTGGAATTCCAGTAAGCTCAAACTTTCCGAGGAAGTTGTTGTCCTTGCACAGAGTGCGCTCACCTTCGTAGACCTGAATCAGTACAGTGGGTTGGTTGTCTACAGCAGTCGAGAAAATTTGGGACTTGCGTGTGGGGATAACGGTGTTTCTCTTAATGAGGGTAGACATGACACCACCAGTGGTCTCAATACCCAAAGTAAGAGGGTTGACATCAAGAAGGACAATGTCACCAGTACCATCTTCGCCAGTGAGAACACCACCTTGTACAGCAGCACCATAAGCGACAGCCTCATCGGGGTTAATACCCTTAGAAGCCTTCTTGCCCTTGAAGTAAGATTCGAGGAGCTCCTGAACCTTGGGAATACGAGTAGAACCACCGACAAGAACAATGTCGTCGACCTCAGACTTGGAGATCTTGGCGTCCTTAAGGACTTGTTCGACAGGCTTAAGGGTCTTTCTGAAAAGATCGAGGTTGAGCTCTTCAAACTTGGCACGAGTAAGGGTCTCTGAGAAGTCGATTCCGTCATAGAAAGCCTCAATCTCGATACGAGTAGACATCTGGGAAGAAAGAGTACGCTTGGCCTTCTCAACTTCACGCTTGAGCTTACCAATTGACTTCAGGTTGGTGTTGATATCAACATTGTTCTTCTTGTTGAAAAGCTTGGTGAAATGGCGGATAACTCTGTAATCGAAATCCTCACCACCAAGATGAGTGTCACCGGCCGTGGCCAAAACCTGGAAGAAACCCTTGTCTATAGAGAGCAAGGAAACATCGAAGGTACCACCACCAAGATCGTAAACAATGATCTGGCGCTCGCCATCAGTCTTGTCGAGACCATAGGCCATTGCAGCAGCGGTGGGTTCGTTAATAATACGCAAGACCTTGAGGCCAGCAATTTCACCGGCGCTCTCAGTGGCTTGACGCTGAGCATCGTTAAAGTAAGCAGGAACTGTGATAACAGCATGCTTAACCTCCTCACCAAGGTAGTCCTCGGCAATTTGCTTCATTTTAGTCAGAACCATAGAGGAAATCTCTTCTGGAGTGAAAATCTTCTCAGCACCGCCAAACTCGACCTTAACAGCAGGGTTTCCCTTGCGGTTGATAACGGAGTAAGGCAGACGCTTAATGTCTTTTTGAACGGAAGCGTCCTTGAAGGGAAGACCCATTAAGCGCTTGACATCGAAGATGGTGTTGTGGGGGTTTCCGGCAGCCTGATTTTTTGCGGCATCACCGATCAGACGCTCATCGCCGTTGAAAGCAACGTAAGAAGGTGTAATTCTGTTACCTTGGTCATTTGCAAGGATCTCGACACGGCCGCCTTTCATGACACCGACACAAGAGTATGTAGTTCCCAAATCAATTCCAATGACGGGTCCAGAGACCTTGTCATCTTCAGCCTCAGCATTAGTCTGGGCAATGAACGGTAGTAAAAATAGTAGGGCGACGTAGAGTAGCACTGACCATGAGGCCAGCGATCTGATTCTAGACATTTTTGATGATTCTTCTAGTGAGAAAATAAGAAAGAAGTATGAAGCTTTGTGAAAGGGAAGAGGAAGGGTTTAAATATTGATTCGAGACGTTTCTCTTTGGGGATCCAGAATCTGAAAATTCAAAAAGGACAGCTGGCATATGCATGCTGACTCATCTCGTTACTACTGCTTATGTCATGAGCCTTCTACAGAAGGCGACGGAACAGCGAGGAACACAGAGGAATAATCGGGTGCCACGACCGGGTTCCGAGAGCAATCAATGCTGCTGGCTTGTCAGATAGACGTTAGGGGACTGTGTCATGGTGGCGGTGGCAACAAGACGGGAGATTGTTTGCAAGGGCATGTGAAGTTCGCTTTAACTGCTTTCAGTGTTCAACGTGTCAAGTAGGAATACAGAGGGTTACGAGTGTGAATGGTCTCTTACTATTGGTAAACTTGTGTTTACGCTGGACTTTATGGCCATGTACTACCTGTGGACCATAGTACTAGTTATGTGCAGAATCTTAAGCTCAAGTGTGGTCAATTTGAGTTTGTGAATCCGATAGTGGCCTTCCGTCAATTGCTCGTAACGCGCTAGTGTAGATGTTTGCGCGGTGATACTCTTACCAGTCTTTTGAAGTGTTTCTGCATGTCAGTTCAAAGACCGACGCATATTGTTGCGAGGAAACGTAGTAGGTCTACGGACCTAGTATCAGCCTTTGCTTGGCTAGTCTAACCCTAGGCGAAAGAAGCTGTAACTCGCCTCGGTAGAAAGATATGTTCTTAGCAAGTAAATTGCGATTTCTTCTCCAGAGCAACTTCAATCTCAAACTGAACAACTCAGGTGTCTGTGTTAGAGGATGAGGCGACGTGGTCGGCAGCAATTGGATCTACAGAATGCCTGGTGGACATGCACTTTTCTTTTCACAGACACGCGAGGCTTGATCATGACAAAAGATTGTAAGGTAAGCTGCAACGCGGGGCATATATGGCATAGTCGTCATTTCTCACATGTTCAGTGCTGAAAAGAATATTTTGAAAGCCTATGCTAGAATAGGTTGTATCTCTATATATGGCTGAGTCTACGTCCCAATGAAACAAAACGTCAAGCCCTAGCCGTTGATTGTGATGAAGTATACTGATCGTGGGGCCCACTAGTCCTTTTTCCACTTCTTTTTCACATCCAAAGCGTTTTGTCATTTTGTCTCCAGCCATTGCTGGAAGATGGTAGGGCTTGTCTCTGAACTGTTTCAGGGCGGAACCAGCTCTGTTAACTAAAGCTTTTCATGGATATCCAAGTTCTGAGTCTGCTCAAGGAGTGCCTACGTTACTGGCATGATCATACTCCCGTAGTTAGTAAAAGCAAGAGATGATGATCTCGTTGTGTTTGAGTTGCCTAGTAGTCGTGTCTATTCTTTACTGTTGCCTGTTAGCTAACTGGACAATACTCTGAACGAAGCCTCGAATCGATTTTGCAAAATTGCCAAGTGTAGCAAAGTCTAAGTCATACGTATTTGACTCTCGGTACAAATTATGACATGTGCTACGAAGAGGAGTGTCAGCCTTGAAAACCTTAAAAGATGAGCCAGTAATGGGGTAGGCTCAAGTTGCTCAGCAGTGAACTACCATGACTGCTACAATATCAAGGCATTGCAGCGAGTGCGGGATGCTGTGTATGTGCGAGTTTTGGATTCAACAGCTCCATATAGATAATATCTATTTGGATACTTTTCATATCATAACTCTGATCCAAAAAAACCCGTGAGTTTGACTACTGCTAATTCCAAGGTTCATGCATCCGTATAGAGTCAAAAACTAAAAAACATCCGCGCATAAACGAATTGGTGCCAGGTTCTATTATTCGTACACGCAACTCATCACAGTGAAAGTTGATGAGCAGCCATTGAACACCTGGCATTGGTTGATAGTGGAAACAGCTCAAACTCTTTACGTTTCCAACAAGCCATCATGTGTTCTCGTTCCGTTCGTTAGTAGAATATAGTGCATGATAGTTGAAAGGCGTGTGTTCGCTGTAGAAGCCTGAACTTGCCTGATTGAATCACGGGAGCAAACTAGCGTAGTCACAGTGCTTCAAGCCACGTAATTTATTGACAGTCAGTTGATGTCACTGATTATTCACGGTCCGTCAACTTGTCGCCGTCGTTTTGTTAGACCTTCAGGTGTGAACAATGGCGCACGGCTGAGAATGCGCCAACCTTTTTTGGGCTCTATAAATCCATCTTACGTCTGGACCAAAGAGCAAGTAGTTTCGTAAGTCTACAACATGAAACTGAGTGCGGTGTCTGCTTTACTTACACTCTTACAGTAGACTTTTTCAATATATCAAACTAATTGCAAAAAGTTGCTCTGGAAAACCTGACATCGATTTGTGATTGAAAAAACGCTGACTTATTTTATTTACATTGTAGCTGTCAGAGGTGACAATAATCAATTTAAAAACGCTTTTCGCAGCGCATTACTAGAATGCTTGGCACTGCTCTTGTGAATTTAACCAACAAACTGTAAGAACACAATCGTTCTTCGATCTCCCGCACTTTACGGAAGATATCTCGATCCTTGATCAACTGAGCCAAACTACGTTTTCTCACACTCTGTTCGAACCCATTTCGTCAAAGCCATATACCTTAACTCAATGCCATAATAGAACTGAAAAGCAAAAATTCAAAGAACCGAAGTACGTCAAAATATGAACAATTAAATTATACAAAAATTGCAAATAAGTAATTGACATCAAAAAAAGAACGCGCCAGAGCTATGAAAAGTGCTAGTATGTCTGGTTTACTCAAATCTTGATGATCAGTTCCGGACCACAAATGCGTAAGCCCTCAAGTTTATAACGTCAAAATTGCTGGTCTCACCACAAAATTGAACAGAGGTGTAATTTCCAGCCGTGCACAGATCAACCATTTTCATGTTACTGTCCGTAGATGTTTTGTGGATCTCAGCTGTCCAGATTGTAACAAGCTCAAGTCAAGTCTCTGCTGCCGAAGTGGCTTGGTATTCATCGATTCTAGCTTTGATTTTGCAATTTCTTGCCGTATAATCTTAGCTAGCATATCTGGTGCTTGCATTGTTCTCATCAAGAAAAATGTGCTACCAGCCATGATGAACTCATATAATTTTATCAAGTGCTGCCAAAAAAAATCCAGATAAACGCACTAGAAGTGTACAAAGTATCTCGAGCCTCCTCAATTGTGTATAAACCTGCGACCCCTATATGGACTTATACGAATTATGACAGTCGTAACAAATATAGCTGGACACCAACTTTCTAGCTAAAACTAGCCTAAGTATTTCTACAGTTCCTCGTGAACACTCAGTCTAGTCTAGGAAGTTATAAGACTAAATCTCTGTTTGTGGACAGTACTTTCGATTTTTCTTGAGGTATCACAAAACCGAAACGTAATTGGGAGGGATGACATCTGCATTAAGCATGTGTCTCATGCAAGGGACCCCTAAGGTCAACATCCAAACGGAAGCGTCGCAAATTGGTGCAGTTTTGCGGACTAGCTAACTATAACAAAACATTTGCAGCGTCAACTTGTAGTGGCTACTCGCTGGTGGGTATCAATTGTTCGATACATGCTTCTCTGACGTTGTAATGTTCCTAATATCACACAGATCCGCTTGTTTACCTTTGAATCTTTTACAAAAATACCTGTAAAAAAAACACAAAGGTATATTTATACTGTGACCGACACTGAAAAGCTGCTGCCCTCAAGCTCTGGCTTCATGTATGAGTATGATATAAAGTTTGGTACACACAAGGGTCAGTAGCTTAGCCATTTGCTTACCTGGATTTACAATATAGAACATAGACCGGACTGTTAGCAACATGTTGAAGACTTTAACAGTACGTCACTTTGGCTTTTGCGGGCTAGCCTAGCCAAAATTGATATTTGCTAGAAAGCACTTTTAAGCCCAACGAATTCCTACAGTTGAATTCTCAGAATTAGACAGAACAAGTCATTTTTGTTAAACAAATTAAGAATGAATTAGATTAAATGTGATAACCTTTTTGTTACAAAAGAAACAGTGAATGAATATAAATAAGGCGCATTGTTTGAGTTTTTGCGCTGGCGTCGAAACGGTGATTTCATGGCATGCAGTCTATGGGTGCTTTTTGGAGTTGCGCTCTAAGCTTACAAGATGTTCATCTTGTTGGAAAAGTAGACTGATC